>JAVLVB010001109.1:76522-88998 GCA_032876305.1 Orestias chungarensis
CCCCCCACCCCCACCACCACCACCTCCAGCTTCCCAACACTCCTCCCCATGTCAAGCTCACTACCCAAGCGGTAAGGTGCAGAGCTGGCGTGGACCAGAGTGTAAAATTGCTTTATTAAACATTGGGAGAGTCAGTGTATTCAAGCAAGGCAGGCAGCACACAATCCATCCTGTCATTTATAAATTAAAACATTCATACACAGTACAGGAACCGTCATCTCCTCTACAGCTCATAGATCCAAGACAACAGGAAGAATAATGTTGCCGTCTCCTCGGGAATTAATATTCAAAGCAGTCGGGCTGTTTTGTTTATTGCTTTCGTTTTGAGGACAGGAAAAAAAGTGACACAAAAGCACAAAGCGGGATAGAAGTCCGCGAGGGGGATTAAACAGATTTCAGGCGCATGAGAACGAACTGTCACCTTGCCTCCGGGCTATAATACCTGTTTACTGTCTGAACATAGCACTCTGAGATTAACGTTCAGAAAGATTTCACAGCATGTCAGCTCCGGAGCGAGCAGCAGCGCGCCGCCTGAGCCACATCTCCAAACGTTTACACCCACTCACCTCCTCTAAGGACCAGCACTTGGACCTCGCTGCCCACCGGCAGATCTTTGAGGATGTCCACCACCTGAGCATGGCTCAGTGTTTGGACGTTCTGCCTGTTGATCTCCTTGATGACGTCGCCCTTCAGCAAGCCTCGGCACCACTGGGCGTCCAGGATCATCTTCACCTTCTGTCCCAGTGGGCAGTCTGCGATGGCGAAGCCGAACCCCCCTGGGCCTTTCACCAAGGGTACACTCACCAGCTCCGGCTGTAACAGGGTGGTGTCTGAGCCCTCTTGGTTGGGGGCGACAGGAAGGTGCTGGTATTGCTGTGGGTGAGACGGGTGATTGTGGCGTCCTCCATTAGTCATGGGCGGCACAGTAGCAGTTTGCCGTGAGAGTTGTGCTCCATCTTCAGCTGTGAAATGCAGGTCCTGGGGTGTGGAGGAGGATGGGGAAGGGGAAGCTTCTTTTGTATCTCCTTTGCCGTTCGAGTCCTCTGGCAGAGGGTACCCCCGACACAAAACCAGGTCCACATACTGGTTGATTGGGATGGACTGGAACATCTGCACCACATCAGCGTGAGTCTTCCCGAGCACACAAGCCCCGTTAATGTCCACGATGACATCACCTTGAAGAAGAACAAAGAGTTTTCATGAAACATCCTCTGTTGGAAATGCTTCAACATACGTCATCTGTAAAAGTTGATGTACTGTATTCGGATTAAATGCTATGAATCAAAACAATGTAGATGTTAGTTGTTCTGCTTTAAAATCAAGAATCAAGCGGCATCCGTTTATATTCAGTTCTGTTTGTTCTGATACCTCCATAAAAATGGCCAATCAGAAATCAAACAAAGTTGTAAATAAGAGCCACCTCAGTGTAATTTACGCCTGTACAAGTAGAACTGCTGTGTAGGGCCCTCAGAGTTTTCTTAGAGAACATTAGTGAACAAACACAATCATAAAGACCGTAAAACAATATTCTAAGCTTTGAGCGTCTCACAGCAATCTGTCAATCTATCATACAAAACCCGAAAGAGTTAGGCATTACTTAAAAGTCCACCAAAACATGGCTGCCACCTAACCTGAAACACCAGATAAGGAGAGCAGTTGGACTGAGAGACTGAAGTGGCCAGGAGGCCTATGGTTACTGCGGAGCTGCGAAAAATGTGTAGCTTAGAAGGACAGTGTGTTGGGAGGACCATTAGCAGTTGCACACATGACTGCGCTCTGATCGGACAAGAGCAACATTGTTTCTATGTTTGACAGAAAACCAGTGCTGCTTATTACCTTGTACAAGCCTATAATGCAGTGAAAATGGTTATGGAAGAATCAGGCCAGTCTCAGCTAGAGGGATTTCGTTAGTGCTCCAATGTTTTAGTCAAAATCATAACCTAGTCTAAAGAAATCCTGTTAATAGATGCTTTTTTTGTCCAATCTCACTAAGCTTGAACCATTTTGCAAACAAGAATATCCAAAATTGTGTCCGTCTCAAGATGTGCAAAAGTGGTAGACAACCCCAGAAGTGTTGCTGCTGTAATCTTTACAAAAGGCTTTTTTTTCATGTCCATTGGTGATTTTTAATTTCTGAAGTTTAATTTTCCTTCCACTCTGCAATCATGATGCACTTTGTGCTGTTCTATCACCTAAAATATTTTACCAGGTAACCGTATTTATTACATAATTCGAATATAAAAAGAGGAAGCAGGAAAATATCGGACAGAACAGAATGAGTGACATGTTGATTCTTTTCCACATTCATCTCGCAATAAAGGCTGGATTCTTAGCAACCCTTGCCCTGCCAGACAGCTGGACCGTTGACTGGCCAGCTGGCTAAAAGCCCAGAAGAACATCCAGCCCACCTACACAATCAATACTTTCCTCAAGCAAATACAGCTGAAGTTGGACTCCCCCAAAGGAACTCCATAAACTAACATGTGAGGCTCTGACTCATTATATGATACGCCAGAGTTTTATCCCAAAAGACGAGAGCAATAAACATTCTCAGGGATCTCCAACATTCCACATTCTGGCGTGAAAAAATTGCAGCAGGTCCGATGTGTTGAGATGCAAGGGAAAGTTGTTCCAGTCGACTGCTTGCTGTTAAAACCCAATGAAATTAATTACATTCATCTTTTGGTACAGTCAATTGCCCCCACTCTTGAGGGAAATGAGACAGTAAAAATAATTACTCTCTCTGTTCCACTTTCTCGCTGGTTCTTAGCAGCGGTACTTCCGTGGCAATCAATATTAGTGTTATGTGAATCCTAAGGCTTTTCTTTGCATAGGAGTTATTCAAATGAATTCTGTAGCCCTACATGTGTTCACAATGTCCATACACGGACAAATGAAAGCGACACGTTGATGAAATTCCCTGCCTAGTTCCTGGATGTAGTGTAAACCCTCCAACACACGCCTATTAAACATAGATATCATGGGCGTATATAAAATCTGTCTATTAACAAAAAACCTGATAAACATGTTGTTGATGCATTCTTACTTTTGTAGCTGATTAAAACACTTACATAAATGAATCGCTGATGTTACATTCAGTTTGAACTACCCATTCATGCTCTGTTATCTTTACAGATTTTTTGTACCTATATTGAACATAAACACCAAGGTAACAGTACACATAATTTAGGGCCTTACTGTGTTTACTTTTTCTTTCAATTGATCCCCTCCCCATTATTTTGTAACAATAACAGTAGCTATTCTTTAAAACCTCAAGTCTTCCAAAAACATAAAAAAGGTTTTTCAGTGGATCTCGTTTGTATTTTGTTTGATGAAACAACACAAGCTAAGGCTCTGGAACAATGGAAGTAAAACTGAACCTTCTGGCCTACATACAAAGTTACCTGGGGCGATCTTGTTGTCGTGTGCGGCGGGCCCGTCGGGAAGAACGTTTTTAACTTGAAGGAACTCGTCCGGTCGGTCTCCTCCGATGATGGTGAACCCGAACCCCTGTGGGCTTTTCTTCAGTGCCGTCTGCAGGATGGAACCCTGCAGCTGAGTTGGATCTCTTGTGAAACCATGCAACCCTCCGGCATGCTCATCTTCTGTATCGATCGGGGAAATAGGAATCAGGCAAATTAATATTTAAAACGGAAAATGCAAAGACTGAAGTTGATTTTGATTGATCAATATTTTCTTTAAACACACACAAGTGTTTGCTAAAGGAAGGCAACTGTTGCAGAGATGATTCGTTGTTGCAGGGTTATCCTTTTTATCACTCCACAAACTTTATCCAGGGAATAAGAAAACACATGTACATGTACTGATTAACCAACAAACCTTCCCAGATCCATGGACAATTTTGTGCTTTAAAAAATTTTTTTTTAATAACTTATTGACATTTAAAGCCTATTTCTCCCTAAACTGCACAAAGATTTCATGTAGAACCTTCATCTTTATGCATAACTTTTCGGTGAATGTTCTAGATTTTACACGTGACGTAGCAGTTTAACCCCCCCCCGCCCCCCCCAAAAAACAGCCTTTTGTCCTTCCGTTTGTTTTGCATCACAACACAAACAAAATATAGCAAATATTTCAAGGCCACAGAATGTTTCTGTAACGCCATGAGCTTCCACCTAATCTGCCATCTGTCTCGTTCGTAATCACATTCAAGCAGTAACAACCTGCCTGACAGCATATTACTCACTGATGGTAATTACACAAACAATCGAAGAACCCTCCGTATTAATGAAAGCTCAAACGAATCATGGAAATGATCCTTGGAAATCTTTTCCAAAGCCAGTAAACATCAAGTTAATGCGAGATGTCACGCCACCTTAGACGTTGCCTCCCTGCAAATGAGCAGAGAGGGCTGGATTACGGTCAAAGGAAACTGTTTAAATAGTTTAGAAACAAGTGGGGAAGCACCCTGGGTCATTTATCAGTGAGGCCACTTTTACATCAACTTGGAAGGAGGAGGTCCTGACCCCACCTCCGGATTGGGTCTTTAAATTGACTATGCATAAAAGTCAAGTCCGTAGCAGAATGAAATGTAACATTTGTGATGAGCAGAATGATGAAATATCCAAACAGAATGTAGTCAAGATGGTGTCGGTGTGTGGTTGAGGTTCAGCTTGCTAAGGGATACATCTCCAAATGTTTGACTTGACACTACTGTATGTGTATAGTTTGGCTTCTTTGCAGATTACTGAAATTTCACTATCAATTCCTTTTAAACGGCTCACTGTCACTTTACTTGAGCGAAGAGATAAACCGATTTCGGATGCTTCCTCTGTGAACTTCTCATAGCGATTTTCCCTTTGTGATGCAAGGTGTTGATCATATGAGGCAACTTCACAGAGGACAGGAAAGAAATGACATTGGGCTACAGGAGAGGGGTGGAGAAACAGAAGACTGAAGAGACAGAAAGAGACAGAAAAGAAATAGAGTTAGCCCTGACACAAAGAGGTGAATCCTAACTAAATTCCCGCTCTACCCCTTCCCCTGTGTGAGTTATTTGCCGGGTCCCTGCAGGCCAGGTTTCTTCCTTGCCTGGTTCCCACACTGATAGACAGCGCAACATCAATCTCATTACGGGGGCCGTGCACAGAGAAGTCCTCCCTGTCTCCCACACCACTCTCTCAGAGTCGTGTCATGGGATTTTGATTTGCATAACTGAACTGCAATTGGCTCAGGGACGAGACTGCGTTGAATGCGAAAAGCAGAGACGAGTCGAGCAGAAACAAATTCACACAAATACTAATGTAGGACGCCTATAGACTTTCAAAGTTCCACAGGCCACTCTAAATACATACCAGCTATTCTTAAAGTAGTAAAGATTAAGACAGACGGTCATTGCAGGTAACCCTTAAACCACACCTAACCCTAACCCCACTCTGTCGTATACCTTGTTATTCCTTAAAGCCCTTTTAAGATAGTTCGCCAAGCTATAATCTTAGGTACTCCTACTCACACGTACCTTAGAAATGTCAGGTATTTAACATTTTTCTTCTGATTGGTAGAGAAGTTTTGTATTTTCATGCTTTTGCATACTTTTGTGTGGGGACCCTGAATTTAGCACCACAGACCTTATAGCTAGTTATGATGAATGTTAAAACATGTCTGCTGCAGGTAGAACGCCGTGTTCACACGCTGTGCCAGAAAACAATTTCCTAAATGATCCCCATTAAAGCAGCATGGACAAAAACCTAGTTGGACATAGGAGACTACAAACCAATGCCATGTTTACACGGCCTTGATTAAGCTATGGGCAACAACGGGACAGTCTGTTTTCTCAGGGGGTGAAGTAATTACGTGGAATATCAGACAGGATTGTCAGTGCTGTAATTATGGCCAGAGCGCAGTGGCGTGCTCTGCTCCTTTGCTCCGTCGCCATTGTCTGACAGGTCAGCCGAGGCAGCCCTCGTCAGAATCGCGCTCGGAAGCCACCTCACGCACGTTCGCGCTGGCCATTAATTTTCATTAACAAGGGTGGGAAGGTAGCAGGGTGGGCCGCTAAGAGCTGGAGGCGGTGGCAGCACACAGACTGCAGAGAGGCTGAGCTATTGGGGGCAGGACAGACTGAGGTGGACAGATCTGTCCGAGGGGTGTCTGAAATACAGGGGCCAGCTTGAATACTAATGCAGACATGCTCCGTGTGTGCACACATGGAGGATTGTAATAACCTTAGCTCCTTTTGCAGCATGGAACCTCCATTTGTCCGCCTTTATGTTGCGGGGTGTGATTTTATCACTCAAGTAGCAGCCTTTGCCACGTGCGGGACATGAAGAGCAGGTGACCCAGCAGAAAGGCAATTTCTGATAACAAGTCACACACCATTGCAGTTACCCCTCTGTCCTCTTCTTCCTCTTCCCTGCCACCCATTCCCCAGGAAATTAAGCGATCTTTGAGTGACTGATAAGGGGCTAAAGCAGCATTTGAAGAGACCCCAGAGCCTTCCCCATTTCATATGTACCTGTCACAATGAATTCAGCTGCCCAGGAAAGCATCGTCTTATTATTTAATTTGAATATCATAGCTTCCAAGGCTGTAAGCTGTTTATCAGCAGCCTGTCAACTGTTCGACCATCCTCAGAAAGACGTGTCATGTTAAAGTAGACGGTTAAAGTGTTTGGATAACACATATAATGTGATGTTTGACGAAGTGTAAAGATGAAATATCTGTATTAACAATGCTGCCGTGAATGCAGCAGTTTATTATGGAAAGATAAAGCATAAACCTGCCAAGCTTTCGCATGTCAATAACTACACTAATCAGCCACATCATAAAAACGTTTGCAGTAAAAGAAACCCCCAAGGATCTCTTTCCCTTGCATTGAAACAAGCACAAGCTTCTGTCCTTGAAGACGTTTTTAAATAGGGAAATGGGGGAAGACGGAGGATGTAAGCAACGTTGACAAGGCCTGTGGGGGTTACAGTCCACAGAGGTTGCATAAGTAAATAGGAGTGTAAATATACATACAGCCAGGGCCGGCCCAAGGCTTTATGATGCACTAACCAGGGTTTAATTTGGGGGCCAAGATACTTACTTATAGTTAGTGTGCAGAGAATATCCCTCCCACTTCTGATTCAAGTTGCACGAATAAAATGTTATGTGCAATAAAATATGATCTCTTAATGACATATTCCAAATTTCCATTTCTTATTGAAATATGTTGCAGTAACATTTCCATACAGGCTGATGTTATATTTAACTGTGTAGGCATACATTTGCTGTACAGCCATATGTGGCTATTTAAGATGTTTTACTAATTTTACATCTCTTACTCACAGTTGCTTCTTATCTGTTTGAGTCAGATGGTCTGTTTTATCCAAAAATACTTTATTATTGGCATGCTCTTTTTTTATATGTATAGCTATTCTTGGTTTGGTTAATTCACTTGCAATCATCTGAAACAGAAAAAACCCCAGTCTAAAAACATATTGCTTCTATTTCAAGGCAATATCCTTTTAGCATGATGACACCTTAGTGACCACCAGTATGACACATCACAGATTTGGGATTAAGAGGATTTAAACAGCTCCATTCAGAAACTGAGGGTAAACTTTCTAAGCTTCCTATTTAAACAAAAAATAATACTAACTTTACCAAAAGAAGAAACAGTATAACATGTAGCATTCGATGATAACTTTAGTAAGAATTTATAATTACAATAAGATTTCCTAAAACATAATAATAATAATAATAATACAAATCCTCTTATATCTAGTCCTTGACAATCTTCTGTTGTTTTAAAAGGACATAATGTCTGACAGAAGGGTTTTCTGAACGTGCAAATAAAATGTCCGTTTACCTGAGGGAGAGGTGGCCGGTGGCTGTACTGCTGTGGGGGTGTCCACACTCAGCTTCTTCTTTGCTTCCATCACTGGATTCTCAAACTGGGTCTTCTGGTTGATGTGGCTATGCAAGCAAAGGAAAATATCATTAAACTACAAGAAGACCAGATAGAACAAAAACAAGCATTACCTAAATATGCATCCTAAAAAAATCCTTAGTTGCCTCCTGAATTTTGTAAAGAAAATAACTCTTAAGTGCCAGTTGATAACCAATTTTCTATATAGATGCTAAAGTTTTAGTCATTTTGTCTGCTAGTGCCTTTTCTATGTGCTTTCCTGCACATAGCAAGTCACCAGTGCTGTTGCTTCTCTCTGATGATAATGAAAAGCTGTGATTTGACTGCGAAGACTGTGTGGGGCGTATCCTTATCTGGCCATGAAAGGATATCTCTACACATGTGAATAGAATTTGCTGTGCAAACCCAAACATGCCAGAACCAGAAGTCGCTCACTAATACTGAAAGCAAGGATATTAGACGAATCACCCCTCATTTACAAGATCCAACACACTCCGCTTTGATCAGCAGAACAAAATATAATATGTTTTAGGAAGGAGCAAATATGTACTCTAAAGGGGGTTGATGTGGTTTATTTTGAGATGTACATACTATTTCCATAGCATGATCATTTAAAAAAGTGTCTGAGACAGATTTAGTTATCACTAAAAGACAAATGGATTATTTCTTAAGGGGTCAGATTTAAGTAAAAGTAAAAAAGTATACAACATACTTTCGGGAATAATTGCAGGGAATAAAAGAAAGGGAAATAAAAACATTCCGCATATCATCATACAAATTTAAAGATTAAAAATTACAGTCTGGACAGTCAAGAGAGTAATGAATCCTTAAGCTACTTAATGTTAGATAAACAACTGAATAGAAGAGGGATGAGGACAAATTTGACTAAGATTTTGCTCTGAGAACAATCTGTTCTGACCCTTAAAAAGGCGCCAAGGAGGTGGAATATTCAGTACATTGCATAAGTATTCAATACCATTTAAGTAGTTTTTTGTTTTTTTTCAAGTCTGGCAATTTTAAAACCACATACATATAAATATTATTACATTTTGTGGTTAAAAAAAATAGCATAGCATATAAAAATCTAAAAGGTTTTCATTTGTAGTCGGTCTATAGGGAAACGCTGCTTTTCTGCAATATTTTAAGGGCATGTTTCTTTTAGCTTTACACATCTAAAGATTGAAATTATGAACCACCATTTTCCTTCAAAACAATTAAAGCTAAAGATCTTGATGGAGACCATCTCTTAACATTAATGTTAAGAAAAGCCACTAAATGTTAAGGGACCTCATCCAGCTTATAAATCAATGCTGCTTTAAACTTGTCCTCGACTTTTTTGTTTTGACCCGTCAATCATGTTCATTATGATTTTCATATATAACCATTGCTATATTTATTCTGAGATTAAATTACGCACAAATAGACTCAATGTCAATATCATGTGATCCGAAGGCTATTGGTTGTACTGAAGGTCATCATAATGAAGATAGCTAAACATAAATGCATATCAAACCTTTCCTCTATCGCTTTTCCTTTCCGTTTACAAATTTGGACTACTTAGTGGTTTGTCACATAAAATCCTGCTAAAGCACTGCCCTTTATGAATGTTGCATGGCAAAATGTTGATAAGTTCAGTAGATGGACTTTAAAATGGTTAAATCAAGCATTTGGAATTGAATATGCCCCTCTGAAGCAGGGATACAGCAATGATGTTATCAATTTTAACGGACATAGAGGTTTGCAAACCAGTAAGGATAGGGAAGTTACTTACTCACCCCCCCTGGGTTTGGAAACATCTTTTTCATTGTTGAATAATGCTTCAGAACCGACCTTATAACCAGATTGATTAGCAGAAACAGTTGCCATTGCTGATGTCCTTTTTGCTTTACTATTGTGTTAAGGGACACGTGTATGCTTAAAACTAAGATGTTCCTGTTCCTGATCATCTAAACGTGAATGAAACAAAGTTGTAATTTCTTTCTCAAACTTGACTGGCAACTCTGATCTGTCAAAAAAACTGGTTACCTGAGGTATACCCAGGCTGTCAGACATGAATTTCTGTGATTTTGAACACAAGGTTAAATTTAAATATTTTTAGGACATTTGTAAAAACCACATCATTTTTTTATCATATTCTGTAAAACCCTAAAATGATCATTATTTTGTTAAGACTGGATGCATAATGAGCTTTACCAGGCAGAAATCTCAGCCGTGACACTGCACAGTGAATCAGTCCCATGCTGAGACGCTGATGGTATACACTGTGTGTGCATTCAACACAAAGCACACTTGCTGTGTATGACTCATGCACAGAGATAGCCACCCTATTAAGACTAAAGAGATAACCCACCCCCCAACCCCCTGTTACAGTCATTTCCCAGTCTTACTTTCTCAATCTCTGGTTGACACGCCTCGCAATTTGGGGCAAATAATTGGACTTGGTGTCAAATCGTAGTCGTTTATTTGGAATAAAATATAGCCAACCGAAAAAGGACGCCGGCAGTGGAGTGAACGTCTCTCAGTGACCCTCCAGCATAAACAGGCGTGATGATTTCCCCCGTGTCTACATGTCTCTCCCTCTTTGTAGGCGGTAATGGACTTAAAGGAAACAATGTCCTTTTGTTTACACTCTACATCTGAATGGGATCTCTCTTTTGTTTCCGTAGTTGGGACCTCCAAACATTCATTGTCTATTTTACATACAGATAAAAGGATCCAAGGCATAGTTGTACATTATTATTTCCTGCAGGCTTGTGGGAAAATCGAGTTTAAAGAAACAGCACAGGATTGCCATATCCAGTTGTGTACAGGGTTACCATCCGAATTAAATAGTTAATCTTGTTTGGACTTTGATAGGTTTGGCTAGAGAATGCAAGAGAATATGACCTGTTTTAGGGAAACAGCTGCAAAGGATCCACACAGATGCCACTTGTTTTAACAAGTCAGAACGGGTGTATTCTGTTATTCAATTTGCTTCAACCTAAATTCACATCTGCAGCCCTCCAAATATCACACAGAAGATAAAGGATGTTTGTACTCACTCCACATAGTAAGTGCCAAACTGGGGGTCCTCAATCTTCTCCCAGCCGTAGGGCAGCTCTGAGCGACCAAAAGAGACAGGTAGAGGGGTAAAACATCCGTCAACATACAGCAAGGAGGCAACATAAACAACAGGTCATCTGAAAAGAGTTGTGGGGGTGTGATTAAGAAGATTGTGGGAAAAAAAGCTTATTCAGACAAAAGAATGTTGTCTTTGTTTGGAGCCACGTGTTCAGAAACGTATGAGTGCGAGTTTATTTTTGTGGCGCTGGTGGCCTCAATTCAACAGTTGACAGACGATGAGAAGGGTAGAGAGAGAAGGGTGATGACATGGAATTGGATCAGGGACAAACGCGATGAATACTGCAGCCTCTGCATAAGGTGCGCCCACTCCACCACGGAACAGGACGGCAACCCTAATGTATACACTGTATTTATCGCAACACTGTCTCTGAAAAAAGGATCTGCGTGAGCAGAGAGTGCCGAGCAACCGCAGTTTGTCAAAGTTGAGCGCGTGTCCTTAGCAGCTCCAAGCGAGCCGGTGAGAGATTTGTGCGCACACGCTTGAAATTATTGTTCCTTAAGATAGATCTGAGCTCTTAAATGAGTATCACTGAGCTCAACCTGGTAGAACAAAATTCACGGCATAGAAATTGTCCGGCAGTCAATCCAACGGAGCGTTTACAGAGGTCGCACAACAGCATTTTCACAGATTATAGAACTCAGTGTATACATAAGGCGCTCCAGATAATGAATTGCATGGCAGAATTTTGAGAAAATTGAAGGCCTGTAAGTGTGCCTTATAGACCATAAAATAGGGTATATCTTTTCCAGACTGTGTAGGAATTCTGCGTAGCAAAAAGCAAAATTCCAGTATTTCAGAATCAGAATCAGGCTTTATTGGCCAAGTATGCTCACACATACAAGGAATTTGTTTTTGGTTACACAGATGCTTGCAGTGCACGAAAAATACCGTAAAGAAACATTTGTAACATTTAACATGTGTAATTTATATTGTAAAAAAAAAAGAAATAGATTTTAGTAAAAAAAGCTTCTCTGTAGCCTGGTGGTACGGGTCTTCATGTGGCTGAAGCGTCTGCCTGATGGAAGGCACCGAAACAGGTGACGGCCAGGGTGAGACGGGTCGGTGATGATTTTCTCTGCCCGCTTCCTGGTTCTGGAGGCATGCAGCTCCAGCAGTGCGGGCAGCTTTACACCGATGGTCCTCTCTGCAGACTTGATAATGCGCTGCAGTCTCTTGGTGTAGTGTTTTGTTATAGCACTGCCCCACACTGTGATGGATGTGGTGATGATGGACTCTATGATGGATGTGTAGAACTGCACCATCAGCTCTTGGGGTAGGTTGAACTTCCTCAGTTGGTACACAAAGTACATCCTCTGTTGAGCCCTCTTGATGATGGAGTTGATGTTGCTGTCCCACTTCAGGTCCTTGGAGATCGTTGTGCCCAGGAACTTGTAGGACTCCACAGCCATATCAGTCCTGTCTAGGAGGGTGAGTGCTGGTAGGGTTGGGGGGCTCCTCCTGAAGTCCACGGTCATCTCA
>JAVLVB010001109.1:89098-113022 GCA_032876305.1 Orestias chungarensis
CCACCCGTCTGTAAGCAGACTCATCACTGTCATTGATGAGACCAATGACTGTTGTGTCATCTGCAAACTTCAGGATTTTAACAGAGGAGTCCATGGAGGTACAGTCATTTGTGTACAGCGAGAAGAGCAGTGGGGAGAGTACACAACCCTGTGGGGCGCCCGTGCTGATGGTTCGGGTCACTGAAGTACACTTTCCCAGTCTCACCTGCTGTTTCTGCCAGTAATAAAGTCAGTTATCCACTGGCAGGTGGAGGCTGGTACGCTGAGTTCAGTCAGTTTGCTGTGTAATTGTCATGGAATAATTGTGTTGTTTAAACAAAACATCTAGAGTCTATTAACCCAGCCTCTGAGTTCTAGATTTAGTCTTTCGATTTTGCACAGGGGATATAAATTCTTTATCAAAATAACCAAGAATGCATTTTAACATCCACACATTCTCTGATGTTTTTACGGTTCCCTGGAAAATAAACCCCCCTCTCTCTCTCTGCTGGCATTTACTGTACGTATGCAACATCCTGAATCCACAAATGTCTGACACAACACATGCGGAGCAGAGGTGATCTTTACGCAAGAAAGGGCAGGAGAAATTGCCTTTTGAGAGATGCTGCAGTGATTAGCTCCCTGTGTGTGTCTGCGGAGCCATTAAGGGAAGACAGGAAGACTGGAGGTTGTGCTGTGTCACCAGCGAACGCTGTGTGAACGGGGCCACTCAGCTGCTCAGCCTCCGTCTGTCGGCCCTCAGCCCCACCCCGAGAGGTGGAAACCAAAAGCGAAATGCGTGTGTGACAGGAAGTTACAAAATTTGAATTCAGATTGAAAAAAAAAAAAAAAAAAAACTCACCTGCTTCATCACAGTTCTCTGGAGGCTTGGCTTTCTTGGCAAGACGGGGGTCAAGCCAGGTGGTGGTCTTTGTGTTGTGACTGAAAACATTTAAAAAAACAGAAAGACCATTATGTTAATAAATTAAATGTTGTCTAATTGCTCTTTCAGGCAGCTTTAACAACACCTGGTCAAATTTTAACAATGTTCAGAGCCTTTGAGGTACAAGAGAAAGAGTCAAGAGAGGCGTTGCAGGGATCATAAAAAGCGAAAAAGAGAGAGGAGGTCAAGGGTGGTGAGCCCCATTTAGCCTGTTGTTTCTCTCGCTGGCAGAATGAGCTATTGATTTAGCAGCAAACAGGAGCACCTGGCTCTCTCAGACGCTCTGCATTGACTGCTCGCCAATATAACGGGCCAGGTAAACAACGCTGGCCCGCTGCTTTTAGTGCCAGCCAGCAAACTCTCCATCAAATACAGGGTTGAAACTGAGGAAAAGAAAACTTAATTGGGAAAAATGTAGCTGCCATCGCTGAGAATTCAGCTGGTCGAACGGCTGCACTAAGTTAGCTACCTACAGGGGGTGAAAAAAAAAGAGAGGAAAACTAAAATGGTTTGATTTGATCCAATTTAATGTTGTAACAGAGTGCATTAAACAAGAAATTAAAAATACAAGTAACTATTTCCTATTGCTAGTTATCCAATTATCTTATTCTCGATGAACAGAAAGGAGAAATTAGGATGATACATGCACAGAAATATTAATTGTACAGTGGAAAATTAGAAGGATTGATTGTGAATAATGATAATAATCGTCTTTCCACTCTGTGCTTCGTAGAGTAACATTGTGAACATGGTAAGCTAACATTTGCTTATCTAGCCAGACAATTGAATCTTGTGAAAGATCTTTTTTTTGACATTTGCTCATTCTTGGGCTCTTTTACCTTACAATAATGTGTTTTTGTGTTACCCTAAGCACTGAATTAAAATAAACATTTCCTCCTGCAACCAGGTAACAGTTTGTTTGTCGTGAGATTTGATGTCGTCTTCCCTCCAAGCAATAAGAAAATACGAGATATATGGACATGAAGACACCATTTTCTAAATTTGGCGGAAATGCTTTTAGCTTACCCTACAAGGATCAATACAGCATGGTCTTTGTTTAAGTTATATTTGGATGCAATGTATCAGTTAAAAAAGTTACACTTTGATTTTTTTTAAGGCTAAGTAAGAATAACAGTAATCTGAGAATGTCATTAAAATATTTTACTAGAAAACTTTACAAAATTGCATGTATGACCTAATAAAACAAGCAGAAAGTTATTTTTATATTTTGTTATGGCATCAGATATAATGGTGGTTCATCTTCCTCCTACAAATAGCCAATGCATCTGATATGGGGTTTACATAATGCCAGTTTGCTGCCCAGTCAAGCATAATGGCATCATTGTCATTTTAGGGATTTTTCAGATTTGACAGTGTTCTAAAGTCAAATCTGCTTCCACAGGTAGTTTGTCAGCAAAGGGTAACATGAAGGAGTCTGAGGCTTCCGGGTAGATAGATGTGAACTTGCTAAAATTAAGTAATGCGTTAGGTGGCTTGACCGGTTGAATAGATAAGGGGCTCAACGACTGCTAATACACATAAGAAAGATGTTCAATAATGTCCAGTAAGTATAGAGTCTTTTTGATTTGAACACTTGCAGAACCTTGTGAAGGATATCAGAAGGAAATCTCTAAAGGTATTTTACATTTTAGGGGATCATACACAGCCAACAGACGACTTAACCCAGTTGGACAGGACTGGAGGCGCCACCTGAATTATCTCCAGGCTTTGCGACAGCTCCTCAAATCAGGTTATTACTTATTAAAATATTACACTGGATATTGTTAATGGCTTTTAAAAAAATCTTAAAAGCAAACAATGGCCCATGCGTAGGACGGACAGATGCTTTGTAAGGACTCTCCAGAACTTTTGATTATGGCCGACATAGACGTGAAAGAAAAACCAGGAGATCAGGAAGTAGAGACTGCATGAATAAGCACAGAGGTGTAACAAATACAAGGTAGACGCGTGCAGGCAGAAAAGCTACTTACTCTATGAAATAGACCATGCCAGTCTCTGTGTAGGCCATTTCCCAGTTCTTAGGCAAAGGATCTTGACTTTCATCCAGTGTGTTCCAGACATGCATGTTCACGGCTCCCGCTGACTGGTTGTAGCTGGGCACCGTCTTCCTCCAGTCTGCCTTATCCCTGTGCTCTGCATCCCGACAAGAGGACAGGGACATGGGCACGGAGACAGTGATAGGGATGGGATGGGAGTAGGGGTGTGGGAGATGATAGAAGGAGAAAGAGATAGGAGGTGAGATTGTGGCGCCATTGGAGCTCGTCTGGACTCCTTGCATGTCTCCCTGTTGCTGCTGCTGCTGCTCCTGCCGCTGCTCGGACTGCTTTCCCCCTGAACGCTATGTGGACGCTTACATCAACAGGAGTTATAGGGGTTGAGAGAGAGAGAGAAAACGAGCGAGGGAGACACAGAGAGTATACAGGAAGAGGAAGAAGGCGCCACAACTGCCATAGGATTTGCATGTCAGCAAAGATGTACTGCCTCTGAGGCACAAGGGAAAAAAAACAAAAAAAAACGCTTCAGCTCAACCAGGAGTGCCACATCAGTATCACACTGCTGCTTTGTGTGCGTTTCGGTGTGTGCATTTGCCTAGTATGCATGGCAGAGGGTCTTATCTCAGGTTTCCATCTGGCTTCGTGTGACCTTGCGTTAACATGACATTGAATGCTCATTCTGTTTGGCAGCAATGAGTGAATGGCACAAAGAAGAAAGTTATGGCTGTCCAATGAAGGAATTCAAAATTGTTTTGTTCTAAAACTAGGACTTTTTTTCCACATAGGGATAATGGAGATCCTTCTGCTCTAATAGAGTTGTTTTTTTATTCTTTTAAGTTTGACTTAATGCAAACATGCACTTAATTTTACAGCAGGTTTCGGCCCTTGTGTAGTAACAAAGAGAATCAGTGACAATGTGAGTTTTATACAACAGACATGATTTTTAAAGCACCACAACAGAAAAAAAGGGACTTGCAGTAATGCCTGGCTTGACTGCCTTCAAGGCATCGATACAGTATTTATGCGTCTTAAACCATCCACATGATGGCATGTGGACGGTTTCCAGAGTTTGAAGCATCAATCATTTGCATCTAAATGGCATACTCTCTGCCAACTGCATCGAATAACACTGAGTGTTAACTTATTTCAATATTTCTACTAGCGTTGTAACGAAGTCTTACTATATTAAATTGCTTCAACAGTTCTCATTAAATGAAAGTCTGGCTGCTGGAGCTCCATCCAGATGTTGCCATTACTTGTCTGACAAATAAATAAAACTATTGTATTGATCCGCTGATATGAAAAGCAGTTATGTTATATTTACGTTTGAAACTCTTTAGACATTTTAGGTAAGAAGTTCTGTTGACCGGAAGAGGTTCCTATCTGGGTAGGTTTATCCATAAAGACAGTTGCATGGATGGAGACTTGGCCAATAAAGACCTCGGCAAAAACTGTTAAAGCGGCACTAAAGAAGTTTCAGTTTTGGTTGAACTTGGCGCCACAGTGGACAGAAGCGGTAGTGTTTTGCCTGAAGGAAGACTGCATTTCCCATGAAGACCAGAGCCTAGCGTCGTAAAATCCTTATCTCCCGGTTGCCTACAGTTAATTTCAAGTACATTAGCGATGAGGTGATGAATCTAATTGTGGTAAAACAATGACGTATGATGATGTTGAAAATAAGAAACGGGGGAAGTGACGTATGCCGTGTGGCAGCGTTCCTGCCACCCTCCTCAAAGTTTCTCAGTGCAGGTTAAAGCGTTACGTACCCCCTCGGCAACGAGCTGTAAGTTGACTTACGATCACAAAAGTTATGAAAATATTTTATGAAGGTTGAAAAGTTATTTGGCGTTACTTTATATTAGCAACCCACCGCAGTTGAGGTAACAGATTCATAATAACTGTGATGACTGCAGCTGTATAAGCAAATTGTTAATGACTTAAACGTTTTTAATTGCTTTGAAACTTCCTAACAGTGCTAAAATATAGGCCCATTAGAACGTTTTTAATGAGTTTGGGTTGCTTTTGATCATCTCAAGTAAAAAATCTAAAATAGTGAATTATTATTGATTATGCAATGGATTGTAAATATATAGTTTAATGAGTTCAATTTCTGGGCATTATTTTTTGCAATAAGAATACATTAGAATTAGATCGGGGTAAATGGCACATCAGTCGGTCCACTAAAGGAAAAACTACTCAATAATGCTGAAATGTTACCATGGCATTTGAAATGAAGGACAGATAGCTAATCATCACGTGTACCATGTAAGGACCCAGTCAGTCTCTACCTCAGAGATGTTTTGGTAACATATTTGCTTACCATGGATGTGATTAGATGAACTTGCATTGTAAAAGCAAACAAAACAATTTTAACTGATTATTTGCAGAGATATGTAAAAAACAAAAATAAAAAGGAATAAAAAGGTGAAACTCAGCACAGCTACAGTAAATGTTACTACAAAAGCTGTGAAGTTGTAAAAGACAAAACAAGTTTCTCACCTCCCACACCATTAACCATCGGAGGTTTCTCTTCTTCTTCCTCCTCCTCCTCCGGAGCTGTGCTGTCAATCCTATCCATCTTACTGACTGAGGTTGTACGTTTCCGTTGGACATCCGTGTCAAACTCTTCGTCGAACAGAACCTGGTCCACCAGGTCTGGCTGCACGGGACTGGGCTCTGCGGGGGGCTTAGGGGTTCCATAGTAGTTACCTGGACGGCAGTGATGGAGGAGGAGATAACCAAGATTTGTTACACGAATGTTTACGAGGGTATTCAAGCAAAACAACAATTACCTTTTACTCACATAAAACAAATACATAATTTGATATTAATCTACAGCAGGCTTTTGGTTCTGTAGTCATAAAACCTCAAAACATTTTTCAATTCAAGTCAAAATCATAGACTTAACAGAATAACTGTAATGCAGCATATAATTAGGAAGCAGTATATTTTTATATATTTTAACAAATGAGCAAGTGTCAACTCCTAGGCATGATATAGGCGGATTGATGATCTGTGCTTAGCCTTTCAATCCTTAAATTTGGACGCATTAACACGCATAATTTTCTAAATAATTCAGTATTGAAACCCATAGACATGTCAGTGCTAGTCATATATTTATGGACATTTATGGACATTGATTTTATTAGAACTTTCCACACAATGTTGTAAATGTTGTCTATGGAATTATAAAGCAGAACTTTTCCTTCCTGTAATTTATATTTTGAATATCCTTTAAGTTTTAGATGTTTTCCCGTTCCAGCATGGAACGTGTTGCAAAAAGCACGTAATGGGAACACCTAGAACAGGCAGGACAGTCGACCAACTATGAAAACCACAGTTTCAGACTGAAATGTGAAATCTCCTGTCCAACATTTAAGCTTGGAAAAACAACTAGGTTAGTTGTATTCAAGTATTTTACAATGCAATCAGCATCTGAACCGTGAACTACATAATATGCTGCCGAGGAACAATAACTTAGTTGACTTAAAATGAAACAAACTGCATAGAGTAGCCTAGAGAGGTCTAATTATTAGGTGCAGCACTACACATATACTGTAAGTCTGAAATCCATCATTAGCTTAATTTTCACCGATGCTTCTGATATTGAAATCTTTTTTGAGAATTAAAAAATAAATTGAGTTGCAAAAGTGACACCGTCAAAAACAGGAACGACCACGTTTGCTTCTTAGCGTGAAATACAACTGAAAATACAAGCATAGATAGAGTCTTAAGTTCTGAATCCCCACATAACGAACTTTTAACTGAAGTGCAGGAGATGCGCACGGTGTTTTCAAAGCACACTGGAGACTATTTCTTAGCAGGGAGCGTAGTTCATAGCTACAAATCATATCTGTCAGAGCTGCACTAGTTCAAAGGAAACAAGGCCAAGGTTTTTCGGTTATCTTTTGTTTTGTTTTTTTCCCCCCCGTTTGCTGACACGTCTCTCAGATTTCGGAACAATCTTCGAGTTAAGAAGAAAACCCTTTATAGTTTTACTTCCATGTTTTTAATCAGTCTCACACAAGATCTATCTGTTCACTAGTTTCTCATCCATGGCAGGAAGCAAGACTGATGAGAAAACTTGCCCGAATGTATTTAATTTTTACCGTCATTTTTTTCCCTGTTCTTGTTCTATTGCTCTTGCGTTTTCAAGGTATCCTTACTGCATTTATGAAAATACTGCCTCACAAAATTCTAGATTGACCCTTTAGGTCCATCAACTTGCTTTGCTGTCATGTTGCCGCCTCAGGCACCAAACAGTGCCACTCTACAGAGCGAGTCTTTGTCTTTTTCCCCGCTGTAGCAGCAGGATGACCCACTTTTCCACTTTGCACCTTTTCCCCCTGAGCAAAGGAATAAGACATAACCAAAATCCTGAATTAACGAGGTGAGAGTAGAAGCAGGGAATGTATCTTGTAAATTTTAGATGCACCGATTGCTATCTGTAATCGAATATGCAACCCACTAGTGTGTTTAGGATTTACACTCAAACACTGCACTGTAACTGTCAAGATACTAAATTAGAAGATGCTCAGACTCCAGACCAGTGAGATTCATGGTAAAAACTGAAAATATAATTGTATTACTTATGAAATCATTTGCTTTTTCAACAGAACATATTACATGTATTTTAAGTTAAGTTGAAAAAAAATAGATTTTTCAAGTTGATAATTTTTATCAATGTTTATTTCGCAATGTGTGTGTTTATATAAAAAATTTTAAATAGGATTACACTGTAGCAAAAAAAAATAAAAAATAAAAAAATTGTTGCCACTATAGGCGTTTCATTAATTTCAGAATAAACACCCAGAAAAGACTTTTTAAATTAACGTAACATCCATCAATTACAATTCAGCTCTAATGAACAAACAATCAACCGAGAAATGCAATAAATTTGAGAGTCTTGCAAAACAATACATAATCATTGATTCACATAATCACATTAATGCATATTTTAATCCACAAATAATTATGTGAGAAGTATCAAATCCTTTACCAGGTTGGTAATTATCAGGAACCCTAATGGGAGAATGCAAAATGAGGGAGTAGAGTTCGAGTGCTAATCGGTTCTGTTCACTTCCCAGCTCCAGGAGCGCTCACATAAAACACACACGTAGCCCATGTGAGAGCCTATTAGCAGGAAGCTGAGAGATGGATGCCTTAATAAAGAAGTGCACTGAGATGAATCGCGTTGTAATTACACCGTACTAATGAGCCGCAATATGAAAAGCAGCCATTGTGGAGGAGCTATAACGTCGTCCAGCACAGATGAAAAAGCCATACAATCAAAAAACAAACAAAAGAGGACAAAATGACGGGCTGGCATTTTCAGCTGTACAGGAAGATCTGATGGGGATTTTTTAGTTGAGCTGTGAACTCTCACCATCTCAAATTGGGCCGTTATGTGACAAAAATGTCTAGACATGGTTTTGATCTCAACGCTGTGCCTCATAAATTATATCAAAGATCGGAACAAGCTTGCCCATACAAAAGGTTTGTTTATGGTTAAAAACAACAACGAAGAAAAGAGACATCCAACCAGCAGGAACAAGAATGACTTAAAACGATAAACATCAAGTAAAAAACTGCTAATTCCCAGTAAAATTAAAGTATAAAGACAAAAAAAAAATGTAATAAAAGAGCAAAAAAAAAACACAGAAAAAAAAGATTAAATCGGGAGTGATTCTGTCATTACTGAAACTGATCAAGATGCTTTATAGTCCCATGAGACAGCCAGTGTGAGTTTATCCTGAAATAAAGGGCCTAATGTGAACCACTCTGTGAGTTTATTCAATAAAGAGATGAAAACACAAATATGTTCTCTTTCCATGTACGTGCAGGGTGATCAGATAAAATTAAACTGAATATTAAACTAAATCAATCTTCTGTGACGAGCTTAATTAGCTGAAAACTTTTTATTGCTAGCGCTTGTTCATTGGATCTTGTCCTGGCACACAATCATTAGCTGACATGATTTGCGCTGTTGTCGATATTGTAAAGAAAAGGGCAAAAAACCTGAACCTTTTGAGGGTAATTGCTTTAAAAGAGGCCTAGATGGATTGGAAATCATTGCTGTCATGGTTAACAATATTTCACTTTAAGGAAAGGTCTAAAGCCATAGTCGTTCGCCTCACCATTGCCTCGGATGCATAACATCTGCTGGTTAGAATATTGTACCAGAAGTTTGTTTCCAAATCCTTGTTAAGATTCAAATTAAGGAAAGAGTCATTCAATAAAGTGTTAAAGTCTGCAGAAAGAAGAAGGATGAAAGCAGGAGAAAGGTGCAGTTAATCTGATTTGGACAGCGGAAAAAACTCTTGTATATTGCAGAGTTACATTTTCGAACAGTAAACTAGAAAAATTCCTCGATGTCAAGTCACTCCAGAACCTGTGGCCAGTTCTAAAAACACACATGAAGAAAGAAAAGCAAGAAAACATATCAGTAAATTATCGTAGAAAAGTTGAGAGAAAGCATAAAAGCATCACATCCTGCAAAAAGCTGTGAGGCTGTTTTAATTTTTAGCCCCCCCGTCTTTATTTTAGGGTTTTTACATATTTATAATCCTGAATGCCTTTCATAAGAGGAGAAGGGAGGAAGAAAACACAGATCTAATCTGTTCCTCGTGTTTTTCTGCCCTCATTAATGAATATCATTGTAACAAAAGTAACAAAAACAACCAAAAGTGATAATGTGGGAACCGTCATAAATGACCACTTCTTTATATGCTCCCTGGGATGAATATCTGGTCCAGTATCAGAAAAAAACACACAACGAAAATTAGAAAAAAGGCCAGTCAGCCATGTTTTCCTGGCAAAAATAGACACTTGTTGATAAATGCAAGGTGACGCACCTACTCATCATGTTGTGTTCTAACACAAAAACAACGAGCAACAATAAGAAGGAAAATTAGAAGATTCGCTGCTCTCTCTTGAAACCGAGAGACAGACTGATTAAAAGGCTGATCAAACAATTCCAGTATTTAGAAGGTAGGACAATACACAAAAACATACAGTCAAAAAAATAAAATAAATAATCCTCTTATTTTGGTAAATTGGGGGTTTCACCTTAAACACAGAAAAGAACAGCTGATGTGAGAATTCATCGAGAGCTTATGTCATTTCAGTTTTGTTTTCCTTTCGCATGTGGGTGGCAAATTCGACACGCAGCAGAGACAGTTGTGCTCACAGGGCTGATCTCGTCAGCGGGGTCTTTTTACAGTATGGCACTTAGTGGGTGGGTGGCAACGACGGGCGGACGGTGAGGAGCAAAGTTGTTTTCCATTTTTTTTTCAGTCGGAGCTACCATCAGCACAGCTGTGCGACCGGTGCGGCAAACGGTGTGAATCCTGCAAGAAAAGAGTGTTTTTCATGCCGGTGAGAGGTCCCCCTTTCTTTAAGCTCGTCCCCTATTGGAAGGTTGATGGGTCCGGTGGGACCTGTATTATTCACCGTCAGGGCTTGTCGTTCATTGGTGGGAAGGAATGTCTATCCGGTAAACGGTTACGAGGGAGTATTGATGTCATGCCATCTGTTCTACTCAACAGCTGCTCCCTATAGCTCATGCTCAGCTTCAGAGGGTAAACCTGAGCAAAACTATGGAAAATTATGAGAAACGCTATCTATCCATCTATCCATCCATCCATCCATCCATCCATCCATCTATCTACATGCATGTTTGTATGAAACACATACCTCTTTAAACATTTCCTTTAGCATTAAGTAAGTTTAAAAAAGGTGTTTCAGGCATTGCGAGTGGGAATGAATGCATTAGACATGCAGTGTATTGCAATAGTGACAAATCTGTGATATATGTTGTTCAGCACCACGTCTGCTGAACCCCATTACCCACTAAGGAAAGCCTTCTGCTGTTTTGGGTGAGACCAGTCTGCCCGGGCCTCATCCCAGACTGTCAGCACCCCAGGCGGGCAAAGCCCGTCTTGTTTTCTCGCCTTGGCATGCCCTCGCAACTCTGCTCGACACGAGTGCCAGCACTTCACAGGCCAAACTTTAAAACGCCGTGTTCCTCTGCTCTCTGTGCATATGTGAAGGGTAGTTTCAGCTGTCTTTCATCAAACTAAGACTGCTTAATTGGTAATATTATACCTTTATAGTCTCACAAAATTAACAGTTACACTTTTGTTTTGTTTTTTATTTTGATAACAACCTCAACTCTTCTGCTCAAACTAATCTTAGTTTTATGCTGGCTGCGGCAGGATCCCTAAAGCTAATGTTTTTCTTTGTTTTTAATCTATGAAAGGCCTTTTATCTAATTCTTGGAAGTGAGGCTCGGATGCCAACACATCAACCTTTTCACCCTGGATGGTGAGTGAATGCTGGCCCGCTCTCCTGGGTTTCTTTAATCCCTAGATATCCAGCTTTGCCACAAGGCCTTTAACACCCAAAAAACACATGATAGGAACAAAAAAAAACAGGAAAAAAACAAACAAACAATATATTTCTTTAAAACTCGATGAAAGTATGTAACGTTCAAAGGTATCAAGTTATTCATTAGCCAAACAGGACAGCTAATACGGCAGCAAGGAACAATTACTGTCAGAAAAACTAGAGCGCAAATAGAAGTGACTTCAACATTAAACCATTACACTGTTATTAAGGCCAGGTTTCTCATAGTGTCACAGCAGGGTGGATTACACTTAAAATATTCATGCAGCAGAACAACCAGTCTGTTAACGTCCCAGTGTTGCAGCTACCAGGTCCAACAGTAAGAGAGAGTCACTCTGGGTTATAGATTAACTACGGCCCCATGAAGCTTCTGTTGCTCACAAGTTGGGAAGATTAGTCACAGCTGTAAACAGGATTGCTTTGGGTCAATTTTTCCCTTCAATCAGCAACATTTAAGAGCACAGAAAGAGAAAGAAGGCTGACAGAAAGACAACAATAACGACGACTGACTGAAATAAAAATAGAAAATAGTCGTTTGGGAAATGAGGGTGTTATCCCCAGAGCCGTCAGCACATTAGAAGTTGATGAAGAAAATTGTTTTTGCAGGAAGATGTGTCACAAATAAATGAAACGAGTCATAAAGCTGACATTAAACGTCCAGAGGAAATTAGAAAGTGCATCTGGTAAAGAAAACAAGTCGCAAATAACAGTGGCACCTGATCTGAAGATACGGCAGACATAAGGGAGATTTTGGTCTTATTTTATTTTTATTGGTTGCTGTTGGCAACGCAACCAGGTTAGCTCCAAACTAGTTTGCGGACCCATAAGAAGATTAGACATTATGTTTGGACTTGAACAATGCATGTCTACACTCAGACCTGTTTCCATGTGATTTTTTAATAAAAAAACGAACAATAACTGTTTGGAGTTTCTGAGGTCTTACAGTCAGGCATTAATAATTAACTCCCCTGAGGGCATATGGAGTTTCACTGCATAAATATCTATATATATATATATGTATTAAATTAAGATAGGAAAGGATTGAGCGGATCCATTATTCATCTTGAAGATAAGTTCAGAGGCTCAAGGTTGAAAGCCAAGTCACTCAGGGCTATATGTGTGGATAGCAGAGAGTGTTACCACGGCCCTTTCATTCCCAACACATTCGTGTGGGTGACCGACGTAAGGCCGGCTGCGCAAAACTAAATCATGTGTGAAAAGATTACCTCCAGTTCTTTATCTCTGCAGAGGGAACTTGATGACATGAGCAATGTGTTGATTTTGCTTGATGCACAGCTCTGCCAATTCACAAGACAATTTCATTCCGGCAAGCATGAGAGCTGGACTGGGAGTCTGCATTATAACAAAATGTAATTCTCTGGTCACTCCGGGGAGATGTCTCCCTCAACTATATCTGGTTGTACCAGTTCACCTTTGATCAAGAACTAGGTCTAATTTGAGTCCTCATTGTTTGACTAGAAATAATTCATCATCATATTTCAGAACCTTATCGCTTTTTATTAGTTTTTTGATTTATTTATAGGTGTCTTTTATAAAATAAATGAATAGTAAAAAGACTTGAACTACATTCTTCTATTAGTATTTGATTACATCACCATCTAGCATTTACTGCCACCTCTTTAGCAAGCTGATGTTTACTTGTTATATTCTCTCCTGATCCTCACCAAAAATTGTCTTGTGATATTTAACCCCCCCCCAACAGAAAAATTATAATTTTTTTGTTATGATAAACTACTTTAATAAAATCCTGACCCCATTTTGAAACAGCTCAGCTTACAAAACACGCAGGTCAAGGGTGAGTTAAACTGAAAGTCTGTGTTTTAATTTTAACTGGGAGTTAAACTAAAAAGTTAAAAATGAAACAAAAAAAAGAAAATGCATTTTTCTTTTCTTTGCACTCCCTGGAAATTGTCATCCCCTCCTACATCAGACGTCTGTGCAGTAGCAACAAAAACTGGATTTAGTTTAGATGGTTAGTCACAAGTCTCCAGCTTATTCACTCATTTACTTGTATTCAAATTAAATATAGTTAAGACATAAATTGAAAAATAATTTTTTTTTCCAAACATATTTCTAATATACAACCCTTGTGTGTATCAGTAATGTTTGTCACATGTTTACTTTGTCTTCACTTCAACTTCATTTTGCTCAGCAGGTTCAGCAGATGGCAAATAACATGATCGTAACAAAGCTTGTGTGCAAACAATTAGTCTCACTTAAAACTAAATTGTAGATGTGTGTGATATATTTGTTCTTCTTCATTTGATGAAGTTACTCCCTGTGGAAAGTGTCCACATACTTTCATTGGAGTAGCGATAAAATATCACTCAAGAGGAAGTAAAATATGGTAGGTACTGTATAGTGTTGTGGTACTAACAAAAAAAGTTACTTAACTGTGTGAAAATGTAAATGTAACTAGTTAATGCCAGCCTATGACTGATCTGATAATACTGTGTATTGATTAAAATTGACATGAAGATAAACTGATCTAACCTGGACAACAGGATTGGATTGTGTTCAAATCGGGGTCCATATACAGCAATTCAAAATAAAATGGACCTTGTCTTGTAAAGAAGCTTGAGATTATAATTGCGTTAAATTAAGCTTGTACATTTAATTCAAGCAAAACTCATAATAAAAGGAAAGCCTTTGGGATATAATTATGAATATGGGTCCATGTAAACATGATGGACGTATTTAGAGCATGTATGCTAACTAGTTCCTTATCACTCTTGATTCCTCTTGGTGTTGCCGAATACTTTAAAGAACATACCATCATATGTGCCACTTTCCAGTAAGATCCCACTCTCTTCCAGCTCCTGAAACTCCTCCACGCTGATGAAGTTGTAGTCCACCCCAGGTACTTCGCCCTCCCTGGGCTGCCGAGTGGTACCTGCCAACCATGAGATAGAGTGAGATAGGACCCAAATCCAAATAGGTGTGTGTGTGTGGGGGGGGGGGGGGGGTTACTGTAGTGTACTGTATGCAACAAGCCCACAGGGATGTGATTTAGCACTCAAGGGAGGGTCTATGTCTACATCATGAATAGTCAACAGAGCTGAGACCGCAAAGCCATAAATTCATTATTCAAACATGAATCATAAAGGAGAAACAACAGCCTCCATGCAGCGGCACAGCTGTCAGAAACCAAAGGGAGTGTAACCGATGATAATGAACAGGGTCTTAATTACTCACCCGAAGTTACGCGGTGCCCAGCAGCACAAACACAATTCTTTAAGGACACTAATGCAACAGTGTTACGGTTTGTAAGGAGGATTCTGAGAATAACAAGGAAAGGTTTACTCTTTAGCTTCTGCATAAATAATGAATACCAAGAATGTTTATACATTGTCCCAGGGGAGCAAATATGGGATTCCAGCTATTTACTGCAACTAAAAACTAAAGTAGAATTGTTTCTAATATCAGACCTCTAAAGAGAAAAGCTTAGGAAAGAGATTTTTTTCCTAAAATTAAATAAAATAGCCCAAAAACTTTTATTTTTTATTTTTTTCACCCTTTCTTTGAGTTTAGCAGCCCTAAGCTGTGAAACATCCTCGTAAAACCCGATGAGTGTCCTGGGAGGGTTAAAATCTTTGGTAAAAAAATAAAATAATAGTCATTATGACACAGACTTTGAATTTACAACAGGGATTTTTTTTAATCCTGTGCCAATGTGTTTATATATATTTTGTTTTCTTTAAAGGTACCAACCAAAGTTTCACTTCAGAAATTTTACCTAGAAAGTTTCAGCTGCAAAAAGTCACCTGCAGAAAATCACCTCCAAAATTTCACCTTTAAAAAATTTCCATTAGATCAAATTAATCTAACCCTTAAAGCCCCCAAAAAGCCGGTAAACAGTTACCTGTGCTAGCCAGCTAACTTTCTGTCACGTTATCAAAGAAGCATAAGTAGATTGGAGTAAAAACACTTTGACTCGATCTGCTGCTGGTTGCTTGGTTCAACAAAAGGAAGCCAAATTAAAAAAGGCAAATCGTTGCAGCTAAATTTAGGTTGTTTTGTATTTTTATTTGAAGGTTCATTTCTTCAAATGTTTTGCAGTTGGATTTTCACTATTGAAATTTTCAGGTAATTTTAAAGTAAAGAAAAACTCATGAACAAAACTTCACAAGATAATTTTTTTTTTTTATAAATTCAATGTAAAAAAAAAAAAGATTTTCAAAAATGACGTTTTTGAAAGATTTTATGCCACAGTTTATTTTTAATTTTTATCATCATTCACATTTTATTGTATTCTTTGTTTGCCTAGTATGTTTTTTGGGGGTTTATCTGTTTTCAACCTTCTGAAAATGACTTTCTGTCACACATATCTGCAGGAAAACTGTCCTGCAAACAAAATTTGAGTTAATGCATGAAAAACTATTATTTTTTTAAACAACAAAACTAAGTTGAAACATTATTAAACAAAATGCGTATCAATTGAAACACTTCTGGCTCTATATTACAGACTCTCCACAAGTTTTGGACTAACATGTTACAGCAGTTAAGTTACTTGATAAGGTACATTTGACTTTCTTTGGACTTTAAATAGAATGTATATAAACATAGCAGATAAAGATAAACCTTCCTGATCACTTTTGAGCTTATGGTCAATTAAATTGTTTTTTTTGGTTTGATGGATTTTTTTGACACAAAACACCAAAACAAGACAAATGAACTGAAATGTGCGAAAGTCAGGATTTAGAAGTTCCCCAAATGATCTCCATCAACTGAAAGACTGGAGTGGCTTCCACAAACCCACAGATTAAAGTCTCATCTGTTGTTTACAACACTGGCAGTATTCATGTCTGTCCATATAAATCCTCGGCTAATACACCACATTTTTATCTCCATGAACGCAGCGTTCTTGGAGATAAAAATGTGGTGCATTTGTCCAGAGTTTGATCCGAGCGAGCGGTGATGGTTAACGCCAAGAGGTTAAAGCACTGAGACGAGAGGAGGTATTCTCTTTCTTACAAACAATATTTCCATGTGTTCGTTTCCGGTTCTGCTGATTTGAAATTTCAGATCAAATGGCCTCATGTTTAGTTTTTTAATCAGTTAGAAGTACTTTCAGCCCCCAAATAGGCAAACTGGCGAAACTAATAAGCTTCAAATTGAAGATACCGATCCAAAGCTTTTGCAGACAGAGGTGACTCATCCGTCACTAAAAAGTTAAATATCTACATTTCCCTTTTGTGTCATCCAAATAAACTTTCTACTCCTCCTTTTGTATGGTTTCCCAGATCTCTTCGGAATGTTGTTTAACATAATAAAAGATGGTTTCGCGTCGGAGAATTACTGTTTCAGATACTATATCTCATTCTGCAGACAGAGAACAAAAAAATATATATGTAAAAACTTAATTTAACATTCCACGTGCCTGCAGTGGAGAGACAGCAGAGCTACTGTAAGAGCCCAGATTACATCTCAAATGACGGCGAGCCGAGCTGACAAGTCAGAGGGCATGAAATCCGTTTCACAGCAGCATTTTTTATTTATTTGAGCACATTAACTAGGGTAAACACTTGTTTTAAAACAGAAAATGTTTTGTCTTTTTGAACTCTGAGTCATAAGTCGGAGTTCTCAGAAAAATATAAATGTTACATAAGCCCAATGAAAAATTGGAGTTTTGTTTCAGAAACCTTACGGCCTACATAATAACAGGGAAGACTGCTGGCTTAATAATTGCACACTGCCAGTAATTTACTTCCTCAACAAGGAGAGTGAGCTAAAGAAGCCGGATGTTGACTGATTGTCGTAACTCAGCATGTCCATTACAAGTTGAGTGGAAGGAAAAATGGCGTTACATAAAGGAACAGTGAAATAACTGAAGCCTGGAGATGAGTATGAGCAAAGCCATGGCTTTCAACCAAGAACCTAATTTTTCCTTCTGTTCAAAACGTATAATAACCTTGACCGCCTGACCAGAAACACACAAAAAAAAATCAGTGGAGTATTGTAAAGGTGGAGAGGAGAGACACCAAAAAACACATTATGCAGACATGTTTAAGGACAGAGGTAAATCAACCGTAGCCCCATGAACATGTGAGAAGTGTCATAGGCCTATGCAGTGATCCATGCAAAACAATTCTTGTCTAGGAAATTTGTGAAAAGGATGTACGTTACATAGTACATATATATTTAAGTAGCACAACATTTCTGTATTAAAATCCCTTGTATTTTACTTTTTTTGCGCAATTTACATTTTACGAGAAACTGAATTTAGGGTTTATGTTAGATGTGAGCCAAAATCATGAAATCGGAATGGAAATAAAAACTCGAAAAGAAAATGACTCTACAAATGTAATATTGGAGGTAGTATTGGAACATTATAAATCCAGACTTCTCTTAGAGTTTACTCGTCTCTTATTGTTGGTCTGATGTAGGCAAAAAGTTAACTGTAGTTGATGATCTCAGTGAATTACCACCGACGCCAATTTGTTTGGTGCCTTGGGCTAAAATATCCTTGAAATACATCAATGATGCAAATGTGCAAGGGAAAACCTTGAAACCTTGAAAGTCTCATGCTCAGAGTCCCGGTCGTATGGACAACGATGAGATCACAACGTTTTGTAGCTGCAAAAACGAAAGTGCCAAAGAAAGATTACAAGTATAGATTATTATATTCCAAAGTAAAGATGTATCCCAGATTATCTCCCTAACACTCATTTCACCTTCAGTTCATCTGGTTTTCATGTTCTTACTTTTGAAGCGTGCGTCTATGCATTACTTCCCACGAGTGCATTAGCGTGAACGTGGCGAACACTAGTTTGTAATACTAGAAACATCACTTTAGAGACTCGGTCAAATGAACCGTTCACACATCCTTTGACCAGAAATCCCTTTTATGGGGATTTACGAGCACCGACATCGGACTAAGTGCTCTCGAGGAGTTGTTGTGATGTTGGTGTAAAAGTAAAGTAATGAGTGTACTGCAGAGAAATGATCCAGGTCAGATGTTGCAGTTTAACGAACCTCTCACTGATGCTTTAGTTGGCATGAAATAAGCATTTCCTCATCGAAGCCAGGGAAAGCTTCATTTCAACCCACTCGAACCATCAGATTGCACACATATAACCTAATAGCCCTGGACAGTAAAGTAGCCTAACTAGCATCCATTTTTCGTCTTTCTATACCGACGTGTGCATGAGGAAATTACACCGCCTGATGACATGTAATAAGCGAAGCAGATCTGGAGATATAGTCATAGCTCCGGCGTTTGTGTGGTCTCTCTGGGATTGGCCCTTTTTTACCTCCATTTATATCTTGCAGCTCCCTGGGCTGCATTTATTAAATTTATGGGCCACTGAGGATGAGATGCAATCTGCTTTTTTTTCAGTTTTTTTATTTCATGCAGAAAGACAAAGTGATCCGTTATGTTAAGCCTGCACAGTAAAACCAAGCTTCTCCTCAATCTCTTTCCAATAAATTGCTGCGATTGAAAATGTGAAGCACTTTTCTTTTCACTTTCAATTTGTACAACTCTCGGTACATGTTTTGTATCTTCCGCTGAAACCAGTGGAGCTGTGATGGATATCATCCAAACCAAGAGAGAGATGTAGCCGACTATAACCTTGTAGAGGGTCAGGATTTAGCGAAGCCTGAAGGATTTCATAGTAACCCCGCTCTCTGACACGGCATTGAGCCGATGTCATCTTCTGTATGAAACAAGGGCAACACTTAACGAAGCCTCGCTCCATCTGGTGCGGGATGGGAAGTCACAAATCCCTCTTTCCCTGAGACCTATTTTCACCCGGTGCAACGAGCGCAGACGTCACGCTGGAGTGGCTATCCAGGTTCCTGGCAGGGTCACAGAGGCTCAGCACTCAGTGATGAGGCTCTGGGGAAGGCTTTAATGAGCAGAATGGAAAGGGTGCCTATGCCGAGCTATTGAAGCCAGACTAAAATGTCTCACATTAAAAACGTTGGGTTGTTTTTTATCCCAAAAAAAGAAAATGTTGGGTTGTTCATCTGTCTTCTACAATGACTAAAATTGACCTTTTTTGATCATTTTAATAATTTCATCCACATTGAAGACTCACCTCCCACCCTGAGGCTTACACCACCATGTCCTAGTAAGAATTTGTAATGAAGTCTATCGTTGTTTTTGTGCATAACAAACACCGTTAAGAATTGATTCTGGTTCTGTTTGCACAAATCCCAAATTTGTGGTCATCAGATCATTACAGAGCCTTCCAGAAGGTCCTGCTGCTCTTACAGTAATTTTTGATTTAAATACAACACGCCCATAATGGCTTTTGCAATTTCAAAACACTTTTTCTGACAAATACTTGAGTTCAGGTTTTTTTTTTTGCTGATTTCCATTGATTGATTGAACATAACAAATCAAAAAGATTACTGGTAATTACTAGAAATCAATCAAAAGATACTACAAATTATTGTTTTAGTGTGCTGATATATTTTTGTTTGTCAGGTGATTTAAGTTTAGTTTTTCTCTTTACATGTTTTCCCTCAAAATAGTAAAGTTAATGTTTTTAGGACATCTGGTGTATCACATTGAAATTATTTATATTTGAGACATCTGTTTTTTAGAGGGGTTTTTTTTGTTTGTTTTTTTAGGGAAACTCAAGCATGACTTTTTAATAAGGTTGCCCACAGCTGGCTGCAACAAAGCCCCAACACCCTGTGCTGCTTTGCATGCTCGGCAGAAGTCAGTTCTTTGATTTGGCATAAAACAAATATTTTTAACTTGATTGGTGCTGGAAAAAAGTATAAAAGTATCTTCCTTCCAATAAACAAATCTCAGAAATGGTCAATAACTCCAATATACAGGTGAAAGAATCACAGCTTGCTTGAATCTGTTGGCTGTCAAAATTGGTCTTTTGTGTTTATTTATTCCACTGCTTCCCATGACAATGAGCACTGGACCTATAATAATATAACTTTTCTTTTGTGATTACTTCAGTCACCTACGAGGTAAAGACATATGAGAGATGAAAAAAAGTTGATGATTAAAAAAGTAATGGTAAACAAAAAATAATTAAATACAAAAAACGAAAAGAGGGGAAAAAATGACATGACACGACTACGTAGTAACGCTAGTAATGTTGTGCCGGGTGATCAAAAGGACTAAAGGTAAAACGAGTTAAAGGGGTATCTTCATTAAAAATGTAAATATAAGAGGAGGTTAAAGATGAGCTGGGATACTGTCAGAGATACTTACAGGGAATGGTGCGCAAATAGAGGTTGTCCCTGATCACCTGCTGGAGCTTATGGTCCAGGGAGCCCTTCTGAAACTGCAGACTGAGGTAGTGACGCAGGTCCGTGTTCAACACTTTACCTTGAAAGAGGGACATAAAAAATCAGCGTCAGTCAACTGAATCGCAAAAGCACCTGACAGGAAACTCATTTATTCAACAAAATTGACATTTTAATTACTTTTGAGATGAAAAATGATGAAGTTTGTTTCCTTGAGGGAAACTCTGGACATGTCTTTGATGGAATATTAATCAAATATCTCCATGCTAGAACCGTGTTTAGTAAGTACCAAACCACTATCCTCTAATGATGTCAAAAGCCTCGGTTTTGTTCCTACATTTGAATATCTCCTTGCTTAAACCTACACCGCTTTAGTTGATCCTAAACAAGTCACTTCAAAAAACTGATGCTCAAATGTTTAAAACAAAACCACAAGAGTACATCTTAAGTTTTCCCTACACCACCTTGCAGTTAGACATGACAATAATAGTAGTGCGTTAGGACTTGGACTTTGTCAGCATGTTACATGATGGAAAAGGACGAAATGACTTCTCGTCAGTGGAAACTACATAAATTGCTGAGCAACAATTCAATCATATTTAATCAAACATTGATATTGAGGTCTGTGTCATATCTGACAGAAATTTTGCATATTGTCTTGCCTCGTAAGCTGGATGTGCTGTTGCGCTTCTACTGGTAACAAATGCAAAATGGGTTAACACCTCAGATTTTGGAAAAAACTCTCGGCCGCTGTGCTCAAGCCGCACTTGAGACACTTGAGAAGAGATAGATCTCCCATTGTCTCCCAAGTAAAGGAATGTCAACTGAGTGAAGGGAAACAGAAAGGGGTCCTTTGTGTTCGCCGCAGTACGGCACATGTGTTTACTTGCCGAGCGTTTACTCGACATGACTTTCTGAAGGACAGCTGGAAGCACTCTCGTCTCAAAGTTGCTCTGCAGAGTCCGCCGTAGAGCTTAGCGAGGTAACGTCCACAGTGATCTCATAACGCCATCAAAAAAACCAACATGCACATAACAATAACACAGAACGCAGAAGCATTATCCTCAAGTTTTAAATCTACTTTTGCTTTTTCAGGTTGTGCAGAAACGTTGCCAGTGGTTTCTGTCCCGTTATTTTCAGCACCTCTGCCGTTGGTGTTAAGATCCTACGGATCCTCGTCACATTGGGAAATGTTCAACCAAATTTAAGCAGTGGAAAAACAGGGAATAATGGCAGGAACATAAAGAAATCCTCTCAGACGGAATCTTCTAGGAGAAAATTAACATTTCAATACATGAGGCTACTAAATAATGTTTTCATCATCAAGCAAAGATTGAATTTGCTGAAACAAGGACTGGTGACTGAAATTATTTTGAGCTTATTCAGTCCTCACTCATGATGGACGGGTCATCGACAGCACCAAAAATAAATTCTCAGTCGATAAAGCACCATTAAAGCGTAAAAGCATATTGCAGTTGCACCAATCGGCGTGTAACAAGATGAAAATCTAACTATTTTCAGTATCAGTGATGCATTCAAAGAGTAGTGTAGTCAGAGAAAGCACAGGGCGGTAAGAAGCAGTGCTGCCAACTCTTCCATAAGATGAGCTTTTTCTAAATGTCACAATACCAAAACATAACAGTCAGATGTGACACAGAAGGGTTTTGATTCTAATCGTCTTTGCTTTTGACAGTTTTTATTCATTTCTTATATTGTTTTTAATGAGTGTGAAAATAGAATAGTATAAATGGACCAAAAAAGACACCAGAAATGCAATGAAATGCAATGCATTCTAAGTTGATAATACAGTTGTATGTTCAGAAATAAGCGATTTATTTGAACTCTATAGAGAGAAATCTGTAGATAGGAAGATTTCTTACTCTCTGGCTGGAACATTGAGCTACTTTGTTTTATCCCATTTGACCTTTGTTGAGTACGGAGTGTGTACATCTTGAAATGTTTGACTTTTTCAAACCTTAGAATAAAGGTTAGGGTCTAGATGTTTTATTGGGAACAAAAGGAGGCCTTGCTGATAGGACTATTTGAAAGACAGTTGTGACAGTCTGAACAGCGTTTAAAATATATTGATAAAACAACTCTTTTAAAACATGAAAACATAAAATCAAAGTAGCATCCCCTTGGTTGAAAATAGAAATGTATGACCATTTTCGACGGGAAGGCTAAAAAACAGCAGGTTATCCAGACCTTATTCTGATTTTCCTTTGTCATCCATTATTCAGCACGTTTACTTAAGGCCTAATTACACATGAGCTAAAAGTGAGTAAAATATCGAGAAATTGGCAGAAAGAAGCTGGAAAACTTTTCCGATTCCATAGTGACAAAATAGGAAAAAATCCAACAGTGAAAGAAATGAAATTCATAAAGTGTGAGGCATTTGACATGTTGTCGAGTTTCTACTCAGAGGCTCACACTGATCTCTTTATGGCAACGTTTCTTAGCACTAAGGTCCTGTAGGAGAGATCAAGTTTCATGGAAATAAAAAGTAATCTATTGCTAAAAAAGAAAAGAAAAGAAAAAAGAAAAATTAATTCCTGTTCAGCAATTAGGTAAAATGAAATTGCTCCTGCCAGTTTAGAACAATAAGTTGCTACAAAGTTATTTCACAGAATCATTTAAGTCTATTTTGGCCAGTAGATGTTAAAGTCAGATCTTGCCGCTCTTGACTTGTAGCATGCACAAGCTGATATTTTTTGTTGTTGCTGAAATTAAAGCCCAGTAACCAGCAGGGGTCGAAGCAGGGGCAGAAGCAAAGTGTTGTCAGTTACGCAACTCCATTGAGTTTTAAATGGCACAATAAATTCAAGGAATTTGGGTCAAGGAAATAAAAGCCACGTCTGGCTACGCGTCAACTCAAGAGCCACAAGCTAGCGGTTTGTGCTCCCAGAAATTCAAAGCGCTGAAAATCCCACAACTTCCAGAACCTGAATCTTCACCTCATTCCTTGTCACATGGCGTTTTTCGTGTTAAAGGAGATGGAAGTTATGATTATATCACAGAGGACGCCGCAAATCCGTTTTATTTTATTTTTTTTACATTTTCCCCGGTGAGTTGATCTGGTTTCAGTGTAGACAACAAAAGAGGTAATTGTCACTGGAGATAAGCCACATCTAATGGCAGACACTGCACTGATGCAGTAAAAATGTTTTTTTTTCTTTTTCATGGACCCTTTTTCGAGTACACACCACCAACAAATGCAAATCACCCTCCTTGTTGCCCAAAGTAGTCGAGAGCATCTAACAGTGTAGTCTTTGTGGCCCGCCTGTCAGGTTGTGTTACTGCACTGCATCACATCTACAAAGATGGGATGAGATTAGGGGTGT
>JAVLVB010001109.1:113122-150287 GCA_032876305.1 Orestias chungarensis
TACGTTACAAAGCAGCCCATCACGCAACTACGAGGCATGTGTAACACAATGGAGGCCTTTGTTGCTGGTCTTCTGGCTTCGAGCTGCTCTCTTATACTGGAGTGTGAGACGGTGGATAAAAGCAGGGGCAACGGTTCAAGGACAGGGAGTTATTAAAAACGAAGGGAGCAGGGAAGGGCAAGATGGTTGGAGTGGAGGGGGTCTCAGCACAGAGGAGTAATGATGATGCATGGGAACACATGTGGAAACCCACCACTCCTCCCTCTGCTTCCCATTTCATAACTTTTCTATCGCTCCATCACTGACTGAGCCTTCCTCATTAACCACGGCAGACCGCCACTCGCCTCCCCACAACTAGAGCTGAGGTCGCTTTTTGACCTACTATAAGCTGTCCTGAATCCTTGTTGTTTAAAATCTTTGCTCCTTCAGCTCTAATTTTCCATTTTATCACACATCTCGTGCACATTATGTAACCGTCATTCCAAACACCTTTGTGCTTACAATGAGCAAAAATAACCCTCTAAGCGTCAATACCAGAACACTTGCACACTCAAACATTACTACACAAATGCTTCAATGCAACTCCAACTTTCTGCCACAAACAGAAGCCAGAGTGAAAACGGAGCACTTGCTTCCGTCAATCATCTCCTTGGCAGAGAACAAAGCCCTCCTCGTCTTACCATCTGCACAATCGACAAGCTGCAATAATCATTAATAATTAACCATTGCGCAATCAGTGATGATATTTAGGTTTATGTTGAAATGTTTTGTGTTTCCAAGTTTTCTGGAGTTCTGACCAATTCCTGCAGGCAGAGCTGGTGATACTAAGTCAGGTTAGTAGGTTGTGTCCCTCTCACACTTCTCCACAGCAGCTTTTTTCTTTTCTAACCGGGGACACCAGGGGGCGCTGAGGGATGGAGCTAAATTGGTGCCATAAAGATTGTAGAAAAAAAAAAAAGCATTGGAAAATGTTTACTTTTCTTTTGAAAACTAAGCAATAAGTTTTGAAATGAAACAAACAAACAAAACATAAAAACAACAAAAAAAAAAAAAACTTTTGAAACTTGCAAGTTTCCACGGTTCCTGAAAGCAACAGCGGGGAATATCTTGTCAGGCTGCTATGTGGAGTTGTCAGTCCTGATTCCGCAACCCCACACCAAAACTGGGCCACAAGTTTTAAAACTGGAAAAAAAAAAGGATGAAACTGAAGAAAAAAAACAAGCTTGAATCTTTCCGTTTTAACTCTTTCTTTCAGTTTCAAACGTACCTTTATGATAATTGCTAGGATCATTTTTCACAAAAACATATCTTAAGGAATGTGACCGTAATATAAAAACTAAATAAAATGTTTTAGAAGATATTATTCTGGTCTGAATATGTTATTTTTTTTATCTTTGCTGAAGTTTTTTGTCAACACAGAACTTTATTGTGACATGAAGAACAGTAATGGCTGAAATTCCTGCAGCTTCTTCAGTCTTGCTCTCTTGTACAGTGAGATTCTATGGACTTTCTTTTTGAAGATAAGCAAATGTCAGGGAATCCCAGAAGGACAGCAGAACTTTAAAGATTCAGATTTTGTATAATGAACTTATGGCTTGAAGTCAATAAAGAGAGAATGCTCAGTTGTAACCAAAATGTGCTTCAGTAAAATCTACGCACACCAATGTACCTTTTAATGCAGTCAGGTTACTGCAGCACCTTTATTACAGCAACATTGAAAAATTGGTGTGACTGCTCCACATCAGTTAAACCAAATAATTTCAACTTTTCATAAAAGGGGTATCCATCTTAAAGGTGTAATACTTTAACAAATAAACAATCAGTTTAGTTTCTCCTTACCTCTCAGGAGAAACTACAAATGTCTCTCTTGTCTTAAATCCTTAAAGTTTAATATGAATCTGTTTGGCCCCATCTCCTGTTAGTTCGATGGGGCCAAACGAACTAAGGAAATGCACCAACTTAACATGCAGTTTAATTACAAAGGGCCTTAGTGTCGAGAGATCTTTTCCTAAAATAGTGGGGGGATTTCACAATCAGTGTTGGCAGCGGGCGTCTAATGAGCCATTCTATGACAGTGCAGCTCCAGAAACAGTGAGGAAAACCCTTGCCATCTGTTAATTACCACCTTGTTAAATTCATTTGGCAACTCTGGGCAAGAAACAGACAGAAAATCAACGACTCTTAGGGAGTTCACAGAGAGACAACGGTTATTATATGCTCCCCGTGAAGGAGAAGGAAATCTTAGCATTAGTTTCTTATTAGAGTACAATGAACACAGCTATTAACACCTTCTACACCAGTAGCATCTTCTAGCAAAGCAATGCTTATGCTCATGAAAACTTATGGTGGCCAAAGTTGTAACTCCTATTTAAAACAAAGCATTGAAAACAGAAAGTTCCTTTTCTTATCAATAAAAGTTATTTTTTTTCCAAAGATTGGCTTTTACAAAGTCAAATGTGTGAAGTCAACTAGCAGCTATATAGCCCATGAGATATATTAGGTAGTAAGGTATACTTTAGGACTTAATAAAAAAGTGGCACAAAGGACCCACGGTTGCTATTGTTGCTCCATTGAATTTTTACAATTCCCTTTTGACATACCACTAACGGGAACATAGCATGACATAAGGCCATTCTGCCTCTTACAAACTAGCAATGACAAATGCTAAAAAGTTACAGTTTCTGATGCAATGCAGTTAGGATGTGTTGAAGAGTATATGCGGCTGCTTCTAGTCAAAAGATAAAACAAGTTGAAACACAATCTGGATAGCTTGATGAGACTCTATATGAGCTTACTCTGCCTTAAGGAGAGTGGCATTATCCCCATACACTTGGGAGAACTGTGCAATTGACTGTTTTAAAAGATATTTTTAAAAAGGAATCATCTAGCTGCATAATGTGCTGAAACCTAATGTTATGGGTGGCAAATTGTCAGTCCCATAATCATCAGCACACTTGACACAGATGGCATCCAAGGCATTCAATGTTCATAAAAATGGGCTCGGTTATAAGAAGCTATGCTTGCTGTTATTTGCCGACTCTTATGGGTGCCCATTAATTTGGCTAAATATGTGAGATAAATTGGGCTTGGTGCATTTTCTGGCCCATTTAACAGTACACACCTACACTGTTGATACTGTAGTTCACTAAAGACCAGCCAGTGTAGATATGCCTAATCAGTTTCTGCTTAATGAGGTGAGTTTCCTAAAATTAATGACGGCCTTTTCTTCATACCCAATTGATAACGGCAGTGGCAAAAGTGCCACATATTTTCTTCCATAGAGTGAGACAAGACCTTGGAAATGTCCTTTCATTGTGGATTAGCCAAAACGGTTAAGAGCAGTCCATGATGGCTTTTACTGTTAAACTCAGCGAGAATTTTCACAAACTCTGTGTATGTTGATTATTTAACACCTTATTTGGGTATCTTCTTCAAAAAATTGTGAACTTTGGTAAATTGTAAAAAAAATACCAGATACTTAGGGAACATTTTTTCATGTCACACCTTAGCATCTAAGCTGTCTTAATTTTTGTGGGTTTTAACTATGAATTTGTTAGCTATGTTTACTTCAAGCATTTAGCATACCGAGGTGAATCATTCAGTGCAGAAAAAGCCTCTGCATAAAATAATATATCCAGAATGTTTGTGACTTTTGTGGCAGTAGTGGTCTTTATTTAATAGTGGATAGACAGAAAAAAAGGGCAGAGAGAGAAAGAGGATGACAAATGGGGAACAACCGTGTCTGGTGCCCCAGGATACGCAGAATCTATGTTGTGATGTCAATTCTAGAAAGTCTTTAGACATTTTCAAAACCATCTGCTGTAACCTACTATAGCAAAAGATGACATTGCTAATTTTACAGTATCAGTAATGAAGAATGATGTTAATGGAACTTTATTTACTCACATTTATTCATCGGGAATATTCATCGGTGCAGATAGAGCGTCAGAACAACTCAGCATGATATAAAGTAACGTGTGATATGTGACATCGTTGATTTTTGAATAGCACATTCCTAAATTCTGTATGATATGTTCAGCAAATCTATATACATATAAAACAACTTAATAGCCTAATTCTTTACTTAGTTAAGTTAAACGGTAAAAATGCATGAGTGAATTGCTTTGAAAATAACAGCTTTTTCAATCTGGCAGAGGTTAGAGTCAGAAGATTTTCCATTAATGGGCTCAGATTGGTGAAATGTAGGTCAAATACTGAAAAATCCACTTTTGTTTTCTTATTCTTTATTTACCACTAAGCCAATAAATGCATCAACCTGTTAGTCGATATACTGCGATACACACTACATTTCAGTTAAGTAAACCTCGTAGAATTATAGACATGTGCTTTGAAGAATAAATGGACATGATGTTGTAATTCCAGTCTGGCAATTTGACCAGTCTAGCAGAAAAAAAAGTAACCAGATGATTCAAGGGGCAGATACATTTTGATTGATTGCATTACATATGGTGTAAAGATCTTCCTATTTAAGATATATTATTATTTAGAGGTGATTTTAATTGTGTTATTTCCCCCTGACTGAAATAGGCAGCCCACCTTTAAAAACATGAGATCTCGAATAAGTAAACTACTTAGGCATTCAAAAATCCAACTCATTTTGTAGGTCTAGGCGAAGGCATATAATTTGCAATTAGGAGTTAGAGAGAGTAATCAAACCCTAACATTAGCAATGGCACCCAGACAGCAACAGTCATCAAACATCATCCCAGACATTAAGGTAGACATACTATAGTAGATTATAGTATAGTATAAGTCTCAATGCAAAAAATTCTAAGTCACCTACAGATGGTTATATTAAGCTTCTGTTTCAGAAAAATAAATAAGTTACGTGAACCAATAAATAAAAGATGAAATTAAATAGACATTATCCACCATCAAAATCAGCTAAATTCACAGCCATAATGATTTTATAATTTGATTTTATAGACAGTTTAAAAAGAGGTGACACGACTATTGTCATAAGCTTACCACTGGGCATTACAGTTTGGTACTTTGTGAAATGATGCGAAAACCGTTGTGATACATAAGGAGGACGAGTATCCTGGTGAATGTGAGTCCTACAGACTCATATAAGTATTTAACATAGACCTGCACAACTTTATATGCACTTAAATGTAAAATTAATTATTAATTTTATCAAGCATTCACAATAAGGACAATATATAATACATCAGATATAAAATTTACATGGGACTCTAAAATAAATATTCCCATACTAGAGCTGCTTTTGAAGGATATTTGAGCTTTGATGCATATAGTGACTAATCAAAAATTGAGGAGAGCTTAAATGGGAGTCCACTGCATGTTTTTTTAGTAAACTAAACATTTTGGGAAAATAATAAATCTTGCAAGCTTGAAAGATTTGTTGCCGATTTTGAGTCACACATGCAAGGAATCATACTCATAAATCCTGCCCTGCCCCAATTATTAGCTCCCACTGAGATAATATTTTTTGTAAACCTTAAACATTGTATTATATTTAAGTATTCTGACATAAAGGTTTTCCATCCTAGGTACCAACCCTGAAAGCTTTTCTAAAAATGGCACAACATATCTCTTGTTTGTGCTGTTGACTGGTGCTGCAAATTGCACTATTAAATGGCTGAAATATGATGCTTGGATTAAGAAAGTAAGAGAAATACATTAGAAGTAGAACATTTTTTTAACCATGACAATTTCAGAGTGAATCATATAGCTTTGCTGCTTGCTTTATTAAAATTGTTCAACTGTAGGTCGCTATATGTATATGTACTTCTTTTCCTGCTACTTACTTATTCCTTTTGTGTTTGTAAGTACTATCGTATCTGCACCTGGATTTGTGATCCTTTTGAGGATGTAATTACCTTTAAATGCCTACGGTTGTTTCTGCTATAGGAAAACAGGCTGCAAAGTTAGAAAATTATATGGTTTACATGAAAGATTTGAAATTACATTGATTAAATACTGCAACTATGTAATGCTAACTAAACGGTGTGAGAGAAACCTCCACTCATCTACTCTTGTCAGTGGGATATTCGTCTTCGGAGAGCCAACACAGACAATAATTGTCCATTCTGAAGCAAAAAATAATCTTTGGAAAATTCATGCTTTTAAAGAATTTTGATGTTTACTGGATGCAAAAATGCAACAAAGTTTTTTTTTTTTTTGCTTTTGTATCATAATCGATTCACAGGCATTTTGAATTTATCTGATTATTTTACAACTTTTCTCCAATTCTTCAGCATTTTAAAAATAAACTAATATATGTAGCAGATGTTCCAGGAAAGTAAAAAAACTCTGTTACAAAAAAAAGAAGAAAAAAAAAAAGCGTAAGAAAGAGTGGAAAAACTTACTAAATATTTAAAAGTAATAAACACAAACAGTGAAGTAAGAAACTGATTTTTCAATATTAGCATATTGTTTTTCTCTGGCTTAACAAAGAGTGGTTGATTATTTCTGAGCTACACAGAGTAAACAAGTTAATATGCATCATCGTAAACACATCATTTTTTGTTTCGTTTTGGGCATAAATAAATAGACAAGATCAACTTTTTTTGTTATTTATGTTGCCATAATAGCCACTGAAAATAATTTGTATTTTATTGTAAAGCGAAAAATTATTTATTTTCTTCTCTCAGGGTTCACTTAATGCAACCTGACTTGAAGTTGAAGTTTAAGGGAGATAAAGAGGCACAGGCTGGAATTCTTTCCACACTCTGAGCCGAGCCGTGCGTAATCAATTCTGAACGGTTCACTGCATAAAATATTTTAAAACCCAGACGACCCCAAACAAAAACAACAAAAAAATAATAAAAGCCTCAGTTGTGTTTTTCCACTCGGTGGCGACTTCAGACACCCATATGTGATCTCTGAAGCACAGAAAAAGCATTATACTTTAGAACACTTCCCCTTAAATCAAAGCAGGAAGACCTGTCAGACACCACTGGAGGCTAAACTTTCCACCTCCAGAATTATGACTTGAACGAATGCAGAAGATTCAAACATACTGGAGCAGAACATGTATGTTAATGCGTGCGTCATCCCTAGAGAGCAAATTCCTTAATCGAACCACTGTTACAGAAAAAAGGGAAAAGGCCTTTGCCCTGCAGGAACAGCTTCAAAAGCAGGCTGCTGTTTGACATCATCGCGGTTTGAAACATCTAACTTTTTCCTCATCACACACACACACACACACAGAAACACACCTGTTGTGCACGCACGCGTACACGTGCAAAAAGCCCACGGGATAATAAGAATCCTCACTCACACTGCATGGGAGCAAACATGCACATGTTCAGTCACAAAGGATGGCTGCCAAAGAGCCAGGATGACAAACAAGAGATCAAAGAAGCCCTGGATGTTTTTTCCTGTTTTTTTTCTTTCTTTGTTTGCTTGTTTGTTTCATCTCAATGAGAGCGAAATGTTTTTAACCCCCTTTTTCCACGTGGAGGTAGACAAAGAGTGTCCCTGTGATGCAGAGATCAGAAAGAATGGAACATGCATGATGAGGGGAGAGCAAGCACTGATTTATGGGAGAACTAGGAGGAGAGAAACCTGTGGCTTTGTTTTGGTCCTGGGCTTGAATATCTTGTATCCGGTCATCTTGTGACACCAACCCACAATCTGAACTTAAAGGTGGAAAACAAGACTCAGCAATCGACTTTCTTTCCAAAGGAGTGAGTGATGACCAACGAGGTGTTCGGATTTCTTCGAAAGGGCGTAGTGGTTACGGGGCTAAATGTGACCATCGATATCCAAACAGCAGCAGGAAAGACACAAGGTTCCTGAGCAGGCAATAAAACGTATATATTGATTTCATCCTCGAGATCAAATTATTCAGTATTAATTTCAGAGTAAATCTGTGTCTTTTGCTAAAACAATGGTAACGCAAAATGTTTACTCTGTCCTATGGGTTGTAGCTTAAGCAGTTTATTTGGCTACCACAGAAGAGTGTGAATAAAACGTTCTCCAACTGAGTTTAGGAGAAAAGGTGTTTTTGTTTGTTTTTGTGCAGGGGAGCTTAAAGAAAAGATGAGAGTGCTTTTTGGTGACTGTTGATGAAGCTGACGAGTTTGCAGAGTCGCAGTTCCCTGAGTGGTTGTATGACTCAGATCGTCCCCAGTGTGACACACGCTGCGGTAAAAAGTCACTTTTCAATTCTTAGTTCTGAAACAGGAGCTTAAAATGACCTATTGTTCAACATACTGTTTCACTTGTTGCCTGAATTTAACAACTACAATATACTTTCTTTGTTTATGTATGTGTTGAGTGTCCATTAACATTAGCATCTCAGGTGAACTTGTGTCATGGTAGCATAATCTGTATCGGTTTTTATGTAAATCCAAATACATATCATATATATCAATATAGGCCACAATCAAATTAAGAAATAACTGTTTTTTGCACTGTCTCTGTGTTGCTCGAGCCTGCGAAAACAAAGGCTTATGCACCGTACCGAGATTCAGTCCAATTCAGTAATGGGGTATGTACAGTTTTTTCAAGCTGCATAAAAATAAACCGCACATGACACAGTTGTTTGCTTCAGACAAACAAAAGAAGCCTGAGCAGCTTTACAGATCCTGACTCTAAAGACTCTAAAGTGAAGTGTTGGACTCTTAGCCTCAATAACTCTGCGTGTCAGTGACAATATGCTCTCTGGTGTGTCAGGGAGAACCCCATGGGACACTGAAGACGGCCTTTTTGTAAAATGATTTAACTCCCTCAATTCCTTTCGGATTTCTTTTTTTCCAATTACAACACTGCAAGGTCCAAATACCATGATGATGTCAAAATTGGGGCGTTACCTATAAAACAACAAAGAAATGAACAATAAAAGAATAAAGTATTGACGCTTTGAGGAAATAAATAGAATTACCCCTTAACAAACTGGGTTGCAACCAAGCTTTGTTCATAAAAGCTGGACAATATTCTTGGTGAGATTAAATTCGTTTACATATCATTAACTGTAAGTTTTGCGTTGCACTGACCCTGAGGAAACAAAAGTGATGTTTTACGTATCTCTGTTATAACTATGCATAATAGCTGTAGTGGCTGATTACAAGTTTGCATCTCCTGTTGCCTGACAGAACCAGATGCTGCGTCGACTCTGAATTCACCTTATTTCAAATGGCATCCTTCTAACGAGCGAACATAGCAAAAATGTGCTAGCATATGGAGCCGGCTTAGATAAATGGTCACACGTCCACACTCCCACAATTAATGGAGTGTGACTCAGTCCCTAACCTCTCTAGGTAAGTAATGGTTAGTATGGCTGTAAATATCCCCATAATTTGAGAACCATGCATTTATTTTTTTAACCATCATACCCATTTTGACCTCTGCAGAAAAAGATTTTGACCAGAAAAAAAAGGAACATTCCAAGTATCATTCATGTCATTTTTTCGAATTGTGTTACCATCAACCATGAGTAAAAAGCAATTGCAAGACAGGGGGAACTATAAAGCCACCATCTCTAAAACACATACATAAACTGATCTCTGTAATCCACCTTCGGGATGTTTGGGAGGGAGGGTGAACTTGAAGATAAACGTCTCTCCCACATAACAGGCATCTATCATGTGTAAGTGCTTCTGGCAGCAGGAAAGGATGCTCACATATCACTGAAATGAGTCAGCTGTCTGGACTTCAGTCCTTTCAGGCTATTCCTCATCTTACAATCCTTTAATGTTTGTGCGCGTGTATGTGTGTTTTCGCATTTTTCAACTCGTACGGGCATTTTTCAACTCGTACGGGCATTTTTCCAACAAATACTACGTAGTGAAGACCTTCTCGTCTTGGTGAGAAAGCCAAGACCTGAAGATTTTGGGTTCGGTGTAATGTTTCTGACAAAGGTATGAATTAAATTAAGGTTAGGGTCAGGGTTAGAGGTAGGCTTTACAAATTAATGAAAGTCAATGGAAAGTAACGGATAATAACGTGTGTGTTTGTGTGTGTAGAAAGATGAAGAGAAAGGCTTTAGTGGAAGATTTTCCTATATACTGCCCTACAAGGTCATATCTGAGATCTTAGCATAGTGCACTTTATGGACATTGCTGTTCCACTGGACACAGACATTTATTCCATGATTTATTGGCATTTCTTCAGGGTACACACAAGGGGCTGTTTAATAATCTGGGCAGATGCCCAGTGTAAAGAGGTCAACAACATCAATCACTGAGAGAAGATGAAAAGACCTTAGCACCCATATGCCAGAGATTAGATATGACGAGAACCACAGAAAGGTCCTACTATAGCTGCTAATAAAAAATTAATTATTTTTAGGTTTCCTGCTCAGACTGAACATGATCGGGTCTTTCATGGCATTTAAAGCAACGCTAAAGAAGTTTAATTTTTGGTCTATGATGACAGTGGTAGACGGTAGAGTTTTGCCTGAAAGAAGACTGCATTTCCCATGAGGACCAGCGCATAGCATAGTAAAATTCTGACCTCCCAGTTGCCTCCTGGGAATTAAGTACATTTCTGTTTCCAGTGGCTGTGTGAAGGACGACTAGCAACGGGGTAATGAATGTAATTGTGGCGAAACAGTAAAGCAGTCAGCACATTTGCAGTTGTTTTATGTGGCAGCGTTCCTGCCACCCTCCTCAAAGTTGCTTAGTGCTGGTTTAAGCTACACAGACCCCCTCATGACAGAGATGTAATTCAACAGCTGCAAGTCGATGTGTAATCACCAAAGTTATAAACATATTTTACAAAGATTTAAAATTTACTTACTGTTGCTTTAACAGATAATTCTGTGCTTTGAATAATTTCTTCATATGATTATTGGGTTGATCAATTACAGGGAAATGAAAGAAGAAGTACACAGACTTTGAGGTGAATTAAAACAAAGTCTGTTTGGTGACATTAAGAAAAAGGAAATAGAACTGCGTGTGCTGCAACTCTTTGTCCTCAATGGCGTTCTACCTAATCAATCTATTAAAATGCTTTTGTGGATGGAAACGTGATTGAGGTTTCATTTCTATCATTGCTTTAATAATGAGTTCATTGATGCCTTTTTAACAAATGTGTTAGACCTTATAAGAACTTAAAAAAATTATCATTTTATTGCTTCTCTATGTGGCCTGAGACGTTTATCAGAGACAGATAAATCCTCATTTCTCTATTATACAACTATATGTTATTTTACAAGACTGTTGTGCAACACAGACACAGAAACTACCATTAAGGGAGATTTAGAAGAATGAGTTTTGAAAAAGGATGCCTTCACTTTATATTGAGGTCTTTTTAATTTTGTTAATTTGTAATAATAATGGAGTTTTGTCCAGATGCTACATATTAATAAACCTAATCCAAAAAGCAGCGGCAATTGCTTGACTGATGATAATAATTGCAGAGGTTTCATATAGGATTAAGTTCACCAACCCAACTCCCCAAAATTTTGTTTTTGCAGTTGTCCATCCTTGCTGTTGATTCTTTTACTGAATGATGTAAAGTTACACCTTTGTTACGCTAGTAAACAGCTTGAAAATCAATCTGGTATTAGTACCAGGAGTGTCACTAAGAGGAAAATACATTTTTCATAGAGATTGCTCTTGTGCTCACTTCACTGCCGAGCATTTCCAATTAAAGTACCAGCTGCTGTGTGGACATGGGACATATTTAGCTCCAGTCTATTTTGTTGGACATATCGGCTGCTTCCTGGGAAAATAAACTTTTCAATGTGCATTTCCATGGCGATCCAGCTGTTAAATGCCAATTACCTAGTTATAAAGATATAGATGACTAATTTATTTATTTGTGCCATTTATTATTTCTTTTTTCAGAAAACAAAGTATGAAAATTTGAAATGGGATCTTGTGTTAAAAAATTTGCTGGTTATATATATATATATTTTTAAAGCCATATCACCCTTGCACTATAATATAGAATCTGTTTTGTAAAGCTCTGCTAAATATTAAGTCAAAGTCTTTATTGCCATTTTGATATTTGAAATATAGAAGTTCATAATGGTTGATATATTAAAGCTCAAAACAGATTGTGCGGATATTGGGAAAAAGAAAACTATGAGTAGAATAAAGCTTAACCACAAGAATCATCACAAGACATAACAGCAACACTGCAATTTGAACTCTTCCTTATGTTGCAGCTAAATTATGCAATTAATAACTAACAGATGTTATTTTTTATAGAACCTACAAGATTTCCAGTGTAAACAAATAATAAATTGTGTGCAACTTACCAACAAATATGGAAGGATCAGAGAATAAATAAGGGGAAAAAATATTTAAAACTTCAAGGAGCCAATAGTACAGCAACCTGTCCAATTCTACCAACGTCCATATACCGGTTTGATAACATCTAAATGATAAAAAATGGACAGCGCATGAGGGAATATGGTTTCGATTAGCAGCCTAAGTATGAGTGGTAATGTTGTGTTCCACAGAGAACGACTCACTGAGACAACTTAATTAAGGTGAATCCCCTTTCTGTAGATACATGGATCTTTGATATTAGTATGTAATCACAAACAGCTCATCAGAGTGTTGCGCCAGAGACTTGGGATTTTGTTAAGATGATTCTTTCAATATGTTGTTGTTCCGGTTCACTCACTGAGATTTGTTCTCAGAAATGCTGGCAAGATAAACGGTCACTCATAAAGAAAGCAAACCTTTAAAAGAACATGTTGTATTTTTTAGAAATTTCCAAAGCAGTGACACAAGCCACTATCAAACAGATGGTCGCTTTATATCCACATCTCAGAGCTTCATGTGCCTCAATGTATTTTCATAACCCCCAACAACCAACGTTGGGAAAGAAAACGTACTCTAAAGGCAAAATTACTATATTCAACCACATAAGCAACATTTCAGATTTTTTTAAAGCCATCCCTCCCATATGGTGGCCCACCTTCGACTTAGAAACCATCCAGCCTCCTCATTTGACAATCCCCAGTCAGGGGATGTTGCTGTAGAACATTTCATGTGTAACCTATCCAGTTTGGGAAAGCTGCAGTTCAGCCTTGAGCACCTGGCACAAACGCTGCTGCAAAAATGTGACAAAACTTGTAAGAGCCTCGTCTCTTTGACCGCAACAAAAAAGGAGGGTGAGGTGGGGGGGTCAAGCTTTCTGCTTCTGGTTATATTTCAAAATTGACTATGTACAAAGTACTTTTTGGAGATGTTTTTTTTGTTGTTGTTTTTTTTACTGCAGCAATTGTCAATCATACAAGTATATCAGTGTTTCAATCAATGTTTGATGTTTGACATTTATGTATTGTTCAAGTTGGACAGGGGCACCAACAAGTTTGTTCCAGGTGTTCGTCTTCAGTCTTTGGCTCTATTGAAACACCTTCCAATGGGCTATTTAGTATTTTTGTGAACAGATAAAACATTGACCATCCCTTAACATGAGGCATGTATCACATTAATCCTTTTTTCATATACAGAGGAGCAGATCCGATGATCAGAGGGAGCCAGTGTGAGTGACGACTGAAAATCCACTTGGATGTGAATACCAGAAGCCTTCCTTGTTCTTGTCGGCCATCTTTTTTTTTTTTTTTTTTTGGCATTGATTTTTGAGGTTTCTGCTTTAGTGACATTTCTCAGTTCTGTGGTTTTAGGAGCTTATAGAAATAAAAATAAAAAGGGAAATATCTAAAAAGTGAGACCCTTTGTTAAAGATGTTAGTTTGCATTGTAGTATTGGTATTTTTCTTTTTCTTTTTTTTTTTTATGAAATTGTACGCTTACCAGAAGAATTATAAGAAAAGAAATGTCATGCAGAAGGAATGTGGGTTGTTATTCATATAAAAAAAAGAACATGTTTGCCTAAAACCTGCTCAGCAGATTGGTACAGAGTGGGCTGACTCAGCTTCTTCTTGTTGTGGTTCATAACAGGAAGAGAATATTCCTATTTCTTTTTTTTTTTCAATCGCTTAAAGTACCTGCTATTTGCATTACCTTAAAAGTTAATGCAAATAGACCAGATGATGATGCACAGCAGAACACAGGTGTTAACACAAACCAAAGCACAGCTGGATCATCCGATAAAGAGTATGAATACATCAGGTGTGGGAGAATCCAATAGGCTTAATTAGGAGAACAGGAAGTAGCTTCACTGAAGCGTCCATCCCAGCGAGAGGTGAGAGAATGAGGATACAGGCCATTTCCGAAGACAATAACGAATTTAATTAGCTGTGAGATACAATTGCAGGGGAATTCATAGCACTCTGCACGGTAATCCGCTTTCCCTAAGAAAATTTCTGAGCGGGATTATCACCAGCAGAAGGAGCAAAGAGCTGGCAGCAGGATGAGAATCTGCGTCTGTGGTGGGGCGACGCTCGAGAGGAGGCAGATGAAGGGATAGAGCAAGGAGATAAGAGATCACTGGGAATCATGAAGCACAAAGAGAAGCCTTTAGCAAGCAGAGGAAACTATTGTCATTTATAGTTACAGTGAGAATTTTATAAACAGTCAATGGGCTTTTATTGATGTACTAAAACTGTTCTGTTATTGTTGTTTTCCAACACTGGAATTTCTAAAATGAATAAAAATAAGTGGAAAAGTTTGACTATTATCTCTATTTTCTCTAATCTGCGCAGGCTAATTTAACAATTTAACAGCAAAAATCACAACAAAGAAATAAAACCTTTATTAATTAAATTGTAAGTGACACAAGCTGATAAATGTCCATTACCCATGAAGATACATATACACAAACAGCTGTTTAAGGTCTATTTTTGAGTATCAGTAAGACAGGCCAGAGACCTAAGCACAGGACTAACATGATCATATTTCCTGGTATGGTGAGAACTTGAGCAGCAGCATTGTGGATGTTCCACAGCTGTCTCGAAGCTCGTTTAGAGCGCCTTTTATGGTAGTCTAACTATGTATCCCTTTGTTATTAGCGGCTGGATAGCACAAGTGGTATGTCGCCTGGCTTCCAATCCAGCCCAGGGCAAAACACACCACAGCATCCAGTGTGGGTCCTTAGGCAAGACCCTTTGCGCTACTGCCTATCTGGCGCCGCAATGTACGCTGCCTCGGTGTGGTTACACCAAAAAAAACATTTCACTGCAGTTGTCTTGTGTCTGACCATGTATGTGACAAATAAAGATTGATTATTATTATTGGTATGGTTTTGTAGTTCCAGCAGTGATCTCTGCAGATGTTTGACTGTTCTTTGGTTAAGTAGATAGGGCTTGTTTAAATTACCTAGTTGTCTGCCATGGACTCAGCTTTCAAACACTGTCAGCTGATTATCAGTAGGGTGTTTGGAAGGACAGACTGTTGGAATATCTGGTTGTAGCTCATTTTTAAATTTACAGATTTTCGTCTGCGGTTAAACATACAGATGTAGAGATTAGTCTTCTCCTTTATTGCACCCAGTGTTAGTGCAAAAAACCAGAACCTCCTGCAGACAAAAACATCAACATGATTGTGTTGCTACGTTTCTAGACATACCTATAGAATTGTTTACTTTTCTTGATGGAAACTAACAAAGGTTGGAGTAATGCAGTCTTTTTTACAACTAATACATTTTTGGACATCCTGGGTTATAGCTAAAAGGCTGCTCTCATATAAATGACAACTAATCGTAAACAGTCTATGTGGGTCGAAGGGGTAGAGAGCGAGAAACTGCTGCTCAAACCATAATTTTCAATTACAATAGGGGATTAAAGGCAATCAGCACACCCAGGTGGTGCCTGTGATTAGCTAATCTACACAAGCATGCAAAAGGACATCTGTTCCACTTCACACCTCATGCTAGCTTTTACGTGTTAACATAACGTACAGCAGCGTGTAAAAGGCCTGGGAGGAAAAGATGAGGTGATTGGGATATCTTTCTATGTCATAAAAAGAAGTGTCCTAAAAAAAGAGGAACAGGATCGGGTTCGGTGGACGGGATCTTTCACTGTACTCCCCAATTAATACAGAATCAACACTGATGGAAAGTGAAGAATAGAGGGAAAGAATTACAAGCTCTGTTAAAATAAATTCACCCCATGTAGCCTCTTGGCTCTGCTTCAGTAAAGCGGCTACAAATTGAAAAATTAAACTTTAGAAGACACTTCAAAGACGTTCTGCCATTTAATCAACACAAATCCAGACCAATGAGGGGTTCTCTTCTCCTGCTCACACCATTTCCCCCATAAGTGGACAAAGTGTAATGCTCACAGCCAATCTTCTTAATAAGGAGGGAGGAAAATTTGAGAGCAGTCGCTAATTTGGAGGAATAAATACATTTTCATTAGCTGAGCACAGGCACTAAAAAAAAAAAAAAAAAAAAACACCATCGAGGGGAAGACAAGTTTTCATCAAGGGGCCTTGCTCACATCCACACATCACACAGTGTCACATTAATGGTTTTAACTTATTGTCAGGACAGCTTGACTTTTCTCAGTATCATTACATCAATGGCGTAAAACTATTATGAGCAGCCGGCGTAATTATCACAAAGAGGAACTTATAGAGTCCTCAACTCTGAATAAGATTTAGTTCACTTTATTATCGCCATTTTAAAAACGCAGCGAAATGAGTGTTTTAACCTCTCGAACTCTTTCATTTTCAAGTATATAAATGTGGTAGTAAAAGACAAAAAATACAACCATCTCAAAACCATTGAAGAGAATGCAAACCTTTGACCTACCATCTATAAAAACTTCTTGTCCCTTCTAGATATAGTTGCTGGACTTTAGGTCATTGCAAAATAACCTCTTCTCCCAAGCAGGTTTTAAAATCTTAAGGGGTATTGGGCATAGTTAGAGGATTTTGTGAGGAGATTTCAAATGTTATGTCTACAGTGATGTTTTTTTGCCTTCTGGAACGTAAGAGTGGTCCTACCATCAAATAATATGTTAATATAATTTTAAATAGCATAACTTTAGGGGTACACCAAAAGCATCTCACATTGCTGGATCATGTCCTTGTGGGCTCTTCTAAAAAAAAGATCACCGACTTGTGCCTGCTTGAGGTTAGACTCAGATTCCTGTAAAGCTACCTTAGTCAACCAGTGAAGATCACCCTTTAAGATCCAATAGCAAATAATGTTTTCGTTTGTGTCACACATCAACTTATGTTGCCCATTTTTTATGCAAAGTTCTTGAATGATTTTGGATTAACTTTGTTCAGCACCTTAGAAGGGTGCTGACGCCACTTTAGGGGCATTTCCCTCCGTATCAGGTCCTCAATTCTGGCAGTGATTAAAGGAGGTAAGGAACGACCAGGCGTTAAAAAATAATGTGAACATGAACCATAAAGTGAAAATTTAAGTAAATGTCTTTGAAATGATGATGCTTCTGGACTGGGGTTTTTCTTCACTAATTTTTATTCAAAAAATTACGTTTTCCAACGTTTTGAAATGTACGCTTTTTAGTCTAAGATTTAATTTCAGCTTAATTTGGATTCAGATAGATGAAGTAGAAACTGAAAAGAACCCGATGAAAGAACGAAATGAAAACAATTCCCTTATATTCCGAGGTAAGATCAAAATGATCCCACACTGCGGAAATCTTTGGTTTGCCTTGAGGCTCCATAGTTGACGCAGTTCCGAAAAAGATCAAGAATTCTTATGGCAAATGCATCCAGTTGACAGATTCGCTTCCTTATAAACACCTTGGCGCCTCAGGTTCATTTCGAAACAGTTGTTGTATCGGTCACATGACTTGCTGAAATCAATATGCGCACCAACATGGGTTTTGGTCTATGGGCTTGATACATGCGCCGACGCATCGGTGTTGCCAGACCCATCACTACTTTGCAAACATTGTGTACCGAACATTTAAAAAGAACCCATGTCAGGCACTTGAAACTGAGTCTGACTCGCTTTGGTAAGATTCAAGCAAAATTCACACCAATACGTTTTGTTTTTGGTGTAAAATATAAATTTTCTAAGCGTTTTTTCGCTTTAAAAGAGAACTTTAACGATATACCTGCCTGTGCTTGACAAACGTATTTTAGAAACAAATACATGCAGTCCGACGAAGAGAGCCACCATGGACTCCTTTCAACTAAAGAAGCAGGTGTGTACCCCGCAACAGGCGACTGTCTTCACCGACTCATTATTACAGATGCTGATCTATGATATGAGGCAGCTCTCTGTGGTCGATGGTGCCCAGTTCAAGAGTCCGTGCTTACAACTTGAATTTGTTTCTACAAAGTCAGTTGTTAAAACCGTCAGATTTCAGACTGTTGAGAATTGTAAAGTTGTTTTTGCAGTTGACCACTGAACGTACTTCACAAAATGCACTTTGTTTTATTTACTGTTTTGCTGCTGCTTGGTTTGTAGGAAACAAATGTTTACTTGATTTTAATTAATTATTTTTTATAAAACCCCTTTGCCTGTCCTTAAAAAGTAGGCAGAGATTTATTTATTTTTGGATTTACGTCTATACTGACTGAGCACTGGGCCTAACTGGTTTCAGATTAGAGATTTTTATTTACTTTTTGTATAAATCAGCAGCAAAGTTGAATTAAAGATGCATATTTCATTGAAGTACCAGTCTTTCTTGTGTTTATTATCATTTGCCATATAACTAAAGCAATTTCATGCTAAATTTAAGAAACAATGAATAATTATCCGATTATTTTTATTGGAAGTTTGTAGACCAGAATTAGCATTATTATCTTTGTTTATTAGATGGAAATAGATGGATAATAATAAATTCACTTACGGATTTAAGTTACTTTCTAATTACAGATTTTTTCTAATCAACTAATCTTTTATAGTTTTAATTTTCTTTTTTCTTTTTTTTTTATAGATTTATATTCTTAACATAGAAATCTCCTAATTTTGTTGGAAATCAGAACTCGTCTAGCAGATTCATTTCAATTATGTCCTTTGTTTATTACCCCCACTTACTATATATTTTTAACATAAGCAACTACACGGTTGTCCAGAAGGAACACAGAAACTTTTCTTGTATTCATTCAGCCATTACTTTTTCATTTTCGGAAAACAACAAAGCTCTAACATAAAAGAAAATGGAGTATAAAATATTACAATCCAAGTAAAAGATCTAATGGCAACAGAAAATTTGGAGTTTCAAATGTAGAAATGTGTGTTTGAAAAGGACTACATAGGTCAAAACAAACAAAAACAGCACACATGTAAAGAAAATAAAAACATTCCCAGGACCCCAGTTAATAATAATAATAATTATAATAAATCTTTATTTGTCATTTACATGTCATACACCGCACAACCAAAAAGCATTTCACAAGGAGCGAAATTCTTTTTGGTGTAATCACACCAAGGCAGCCTACTTCACGGCACCAGGTAGGCAGTAGCGTAAAGGGTCTTGCCTAAGGACCCATACTGGATGCTGAGGTGTATTTTGCCTTGGGCTGGATTTGAACCCATGACCAGAACAAACATATTCAGCTTTATGTACTTCACTTTTATTTATATCCTGTCCTTTGTCTAAACTTACAATGTTTTCACAACATACGTTGTTATATAGTCACCCAGCAACAGAGGTGTGATGGGAACAGCTACTGTGTTTTCATACAGCTGCGTACAGATTTCACAGACTCGACTTAAAGTGCGGATTCTTTTAGTTTGTGTTTTCCAAGCAGCTTTATCAAACCCTGTCATCTTAAAAGAAAATGTCTCAGGACACATGTGAGTATGCCAGCATGCGATCAGTGCTTTAAAACTTCACGTTACTTGCACTTTCATAGTAAACTGAAAATACAGTCAATGCATCTGACAGCGGTTTCCTCCTCTATTAAGAGATAACAGGCTATGCTGTTCTTTCATATTATTAAAGAGGTCGTTCCACACAAGCGCTAGTCAACACAGTGATTCACAGAAGTGCTTCACTACACAGGCATTCAATCAATCTCTGTAAATGTCAAGCAAACATTTCCCTGGCCAGGTGGGAAAATGCTTAAGCAAAAGAGGGGCCCATCCTGCCAGCGCTAATTAGACATGCGCTTTCATGTTTGTCCCAGTCCTGGACTACAGTTTACCATTAACAAGTTTAACTTTTGGGTTTAAGGCACAAGTTGGTGGGAAAACATTCCGCGACAAATGTCAGGGCTGCGGATACAGTAGGAGGTCAATGATTACCCACCCGAGGCTGCTAAAGAGGTCAGAGTTTAGGCCTTGGCAAGTAATTTTTAACATAAGCAGGCAAACAATGAAGACTATCAAGTGTTTTTCCCCCCTTGTTAATACCTACACTTTTAATTTAGGGTGCCTCTTCTGATGTCGACAGAATTGCACGCACATATCAGATCATCAAAGTTAACAGATGTAATTGTATGCATAGACCTAACAGCCACCAGCACTGCCTTAGACAAGCAGATCTGTGTCTCTAGTAGTTTTTTGTTTAATATGGTACAAAGGAAGTGTCATGACATTTTATTATGCCATTTGGGGTTCATGTGCGACCCAATGGATTTATGGTGCCCTCAAAATCAACTATGCTTTTTTTTAAACTTTCATTTCTAAATTTTCCAGGCTATCCGAACAGAACCGAGTTACTGCACTGTGCAGTGAAAAACCAACAACGTCATCCTAAGAGCCCCTGTATTTATTGCCGACATGCTAAATTTGCATAGCAACGTTGCGTAGCCATTAATTTTTGCATATGTTTACGGACATCATGATGCACATTGCTTTCTGTGTAATTTATCCTTTAACTGCAACGACAGCAAAAAGCCACCAGTTTGTGTTATCTGCTCAATTCTCTAAGAATGGTAATTACAATAATATTGAATAAATAAATAATAATAGTTACAATAATAACAAAAAATTATAATAGAAATATCCTTTATTAAATTCCATTGCAACATTAGCAAAGTGACAATCAAACATATATTTATATAATTTGTACATTCATTAAAAATACATAGTATCAACACGTTTATGCAGAAAAGGCCTGATTTATAAATTGGATTACTGCAGCAGCAGCAGGGGGGTTTATCTGGGTTATTTGTTTGTGACCAAGCCAAGTAAACCTGTCTTTGATTGATGTTACTTACTATAGAACAGGAACTTCAATTTATGATACTACCGCATAAAAAAAAATAAATAAATAAAAACTGATAAAAGGCATTAAGGCTTTGAATTGATGTGAGTGAGATAGAGGCAGAAAGAACGGAAAGTAATTGAATTCTGCAAGGATGAATGTTGAAACGTTTGTCTGTTTTTTCTGTATTAATCTTAGTCTAACAAACTTTCTACAGCAGAGGTCACAAGCCCCTCTACGACACACTAGAGTCAAAATGTCTGAAATCCAGGCAGTAAACACTGCATATATTCCACCAAACTCAGATTTCCGATTGTTAATACGCTTGGTACGTTATCCGCCTCGATAAAAATGCTAAATGGAATTCATGCAAAGCAAGAGGCTCAATGTCATGCAAATGCCATCTGGGGGAACAGCAGACACATTTGGCCAAGAATGGAAAAGGGGAGAGCAAATCAACGAACAGACGTCCGATCTGACTGCCCGCATAATTGAGATCAGGTAGCCCTCAATCAACAGCTGAAACATAAAAGCTCCGAGTAGCTTTTGAGTTCCTGATGTCAGATTAGTGCCAGGGTGCTTTCAAATATTCCCTCACTTCACTGCATTCAGGCCACAGCAGTTAAGAAAAAAAACTATGTAAGACAATGAGCAGAGAGAAAAGCATCAATCACCTAGGTAGCTTGTGGGGATTTATTTATTTATTTTTACACAGTTATACTGCAGAGGCATTTCAGTCAAAATAAAAAAAATGATGAGAAAGATATTCAGTCTGCTGGGAATATGTAAAGCGGTTGCAGTTCGGTTCAGAACTGCTTTTAGTTCTTTTTCAAACAGAGTGACATTGTCAAAAAGTAGGAATGGCAGCCGTTTTAAGTTAGGAAAGTTTAGCTTTTAGCTTTTCCACTGGAGGACATCTTAATCACAAGGATGCAGCTGCATGAAAAATAACTAATACAGTTTGAAAACTTGTATTATTACCCGTAACAAAAGATGGAGAGGGAGAAGTACCTCTTTCAGTTAAGCAAGAACCTAACACCACAGGTTGGACTAGGCCATGTTTGGCTATTTTTAGTTGAGCTAAATTAGGTTAGAAGTTGCAAAGTACAAAGTCTTGCAATTCCTGCGTGTTTTAGCTCTTACTAACAGATTGATCTAAAACCAATACATGTATTATCATGTGTAGATTAGTCCCGAACTACAAGAAAAATTGCAACGGCAAATATTTCAAATGGTTTCAATTTCTTTGCAACACATGTAACGAAAGAAAATCTGCCATCCCAACGAACCAAACACATTCAGTGAAAAGTGTTTTGAGGCGCCACATGGGGAAATGAGTCAAACATTTTAAAGGGAAGTTTATTTGTACTACAAATTTCTGTAAGCTAAATGTGAAAACATTTGGTGGATTTAGGATAATCTGTAGTCTCTAAAGCCTCATTACTCTCACTTTGCTCTGAAATTTTAGGCAATGTTACATAAAGACACATGCAAGAATGTAAAACTAGCCTTCTTTATATGTTGTTATTCACAGCCACGCATTTTGCCACATGTAGCCCACGAATCACAGGTTGCAGAGCAATAACGTTGCCACAGTTCTGCTAAGACACTGCGACCAAATGGAAAAAGAGAGTAAAACAAAATATCAGCTCTTAAATCATTTGTTCTTGCGGATTAGGAAACCTCAGAATCAGACATGTACGGTTGAGCAAAACTCTTATTATTTTAGGAATGATGCACTAATCTATAAAGGTTTGACTTGGATGTTTTGCCATTTTCTTCACAAATATTCAAAATCATATCATTCAGTCATAAATATATATTTTTAAGGGGCTGCTAACACCAAAACCCTGGGCGTTTAGTAAATGCTAACAATGCCAAAGGTCGTGTTTAGACAAAGAATCTTATGAAACATACGATTCCATTTAGTCTTTAGCTATTTTTGGTGTGTTGGGAAAACACGGTTGCCTCTGTTGGATTTGACCGCGGTATTCAACACTGTTGACCATGACATGTTATAAGTGACCGAGGAGCTTGCTTGGACTAACTGACACTGTACTTGACTGGTTTCATTCTTACCTAAAGAACAGGGACATCATTGTATCAATACATAATTTCTCATCAGGGCAGACAGAAGTCACATATGGAGTACCCCAAGGTTCAATCCTTGGGCTGCTTCTGTTTAATATGTACGTGCCACCGTTAGCCCAGATTAAAACAAGTAATCAGATAGTTACCATTACAATGCCTCCAGGGGACCATGAATCCTTCTAAGCACTGAACAGATGCTTTGAATAAATAACTTCATTAATGAGCAATAACTTTCTCTAGCTGAACAGAAACAAAACTGAACTAATTATCTTTAAACCTAAAGATGAATGATTAAGATTAAGCACAGCTTAAGTTATTACAGCTAGGAACTTCCCCTAAAAAGCCCCCAAAATATGGGTGTAGTTGTTGACTCATAGTGAAGTGACCATTAGTCTAAAATACACCCACTTTTCCAAAAAAAAAAAAAAAAATGTTTTTAAATGTTGAGGAATGCCAGGAGTTGCTGAACTATTGTTTAAAGCCGCTCTGGGGCTTAAATATGACATGTTGCAAAATACAAAAGAATATGAGCAAAATCAAGACTCTTTTCACAGCAATGCAAACTTTCCAGTAAAATAAGGTAACGGTGTAAAAAAATCCATCAAAAGACTTAATTAAATATACAACCTCTATTGTGTGTTCTACACCCTATAAGTTTGAATTTGCGATATGTCTCTAGGAAGAGCAAAAAAATAATCCATTCATACTCTTTGCATGCCCTCTGTTCTTTTGTATCTCATAGAATTGTCTCACAGCGAGCATTTTTACTTTCCTCGGGAGGAGAAGGATAGGTGCACCGACAAGCATTCCTCACATTAATTTGTCAAAGCAAAGTCACAGTAGTGTGACACTGAGCCTGCACGTAACCAGGCTAAAAGCAGTCAAAAGAAATCCTAGTATTATTTTCTAAATTATCACAGAGTACATTGACATGTCAACATGTCTACTGACTCAGTGCAGCATTGACATTGACATGGAGGGGAACTTTTCAGTCACTAAAAAGGGAGTCGGTTTTGGAGGCAAGGGTAATTTGCCAAAGAGTGAAAATTATGCAGTGCACATTCAGACCAAGAAGCCAAGTGTCAGAGAAGCACTTTTAAAGCAGGTAAAATAAATTAAATATGGATAGATTTAGGCTGATGGAATCAAAAAAGGAAAAATCCAGCAATCTAAATCAGAATATTTACTAATTTGAATATCACAGAAAAATAACCATAATGAATATTTTTTAATTATGATTTCATTAATTACAATAAAAAGATGTCTTAACCAACCTGTGCTTTTATTAAATATACAACTGCCTTTTTTTAGTAAAATCTTCAAACATTTTGGAATCCGGCAAATGATAGTAAAAGCAGTCCCAAACAAATGCAGAAATCATTTAACTATAGAAGCCAGTATTTTCAATAGAGGCCAACCTTCCAACATTATTCCAACGTGCATCATCCAGGTGGGGAAAAAAACACCCAGAACATCTGGAGCCCTCCCTTAGCTAAGGTTTGAGTTCATGATTTTGTATGATATGTGACTGTAACAAAAATGGCATAAATAGGAACATTTTAAGTCTAAATCTACTGCTGACCAAACCATTTAAGTTTCAGCCTACATTTGCTGAAAAAGTCCCCCCCCCCCCCTGAGGGAAAGGCCATGACAGCATGTCACCGTTGCGATCTCGACAGGTGTTTCACACTACAACCCCTCACAAGGAAATATGCAAGCCGTTACTTCAGCATGATGAGAACCTACTTCAAGAAAGCATCGGCTTGTTTTCAATGGAGAAAATGTATAAAACCAGGCTAACCCCTCTGGAACCAAGCCTACCATGTAATGCAAAATATGTTCTACAGAGCATAGAATAAGGAAAAGTAGAGTAGTATGATTGATTTTACCCTTTATTGGGACAGCCAGTATTGAATCGATGGCAAATGAGATTTCACATAAAAAAAAAGAGAAAAAAGATATCATGTTAGTAATGACACAGTGATCAGTAAATGGAACATATTTTTATGGATTTTGTAAAAAAAAAAAAAATTGATTGATTTAAAAATATTGTATGACATGGATCAAAATCATTCAAAGGATCAGAAGACCAACACGCTAATATGTCTGCAAGAGGACAATCAAGACAGCTGCACAGAAAAACTAGTGGGATGAAAAAAATAACTCAGGAACATGCAACAAAACCTTATTTAATATAGAAAAATGACAACCCACTTTGTTCCCAAAAAATAAAAATAAAATCAATACACATCGCATCCTGAATTGAATTGAACTTCCTTATAATTTAGTGCTTTTTCTTTGCCATAATAGAATATCAATCATAAAGAGGCATGTAACAGGGTGTATAAATGCTATTATGGGAGAGCAGAACTATTTATAATCATTACTGTAAACTGGCAGGCTAAGATATACAGTATATCTGTGTGAATAGGTAATAAAAGTGCCCCATAAAAATCCCCTGTGGCCCATTTTTATTAAAATAGTGCCATGTTGCGTACGAGCAGTTTGTCTTTACACTTTATGTGAGAGTAACTTAAGAAGAGGCGAGTTTTAAAAACAAGCAAACAAAAATAAAACACTGAAATGCAGACAGCAGGATTAACATATTGTGTTGCTGGAAGTTGTTTGTGCCCTTATTTAGGAGAATACCAGGGCTGGCTCACCATCAGCTGCTACTTATGATAGTGTTAGAATCTGCTTTTCACCTTCCTATCAGCTCTAAGCAAAGGCGTTTAGGCTCATCAAGCTCAAAATTTAAATGCTAAAACTAGTCAAACTTGTTGCAAAAATGTATTGTTAGTTTAGCAATAATCTTTCTTCATGTGGTTCCTTAACTGTGGCGCAAGTACCAGTGATGGTTATGCAGCTTGGTTAGGTATTTAGAAGCATTATTTGTAGTCAGTATGTGCTGGGACTTTGTGAGGTAATCAGTTGTGATTAAAGTTGAACACTTCCTAAAAAGATGAAGTAAAAAAATACGAGAAGGTCCAGTCCAAATTGTCCAAAAAGATTGATTCAGGAACACATGCTAGTTTTTATTGACTTTGAATACTTTTATCACCTGAAGTTGGGACTTGAATGTGGGAATGATATCAAACCAAGCTTAGCTATGTCCCAGCTCCAACGCCAATACTACAACCTTTTTACGTGCACATAAACACAAAATGTGAGCAATTTTAGTAGGTACCTTAGAACTTAACAAGCACAAACACCACAATAAAGCAAAAATGCTCAAAACTGGATAGGTGAGTTTAACCAATGGTTAGAAACTCTTTAGAATGACATTTTTTCATTTCATCTCAATATTAACCCTAAGCATGAATCAAATCTTCTTACGAGTTCTTGTTAAACCCCTGCTAGCCTGAATCCTAACATCCCTGTAGACAGCAGTGTATTTTCTTTGAACAGACCCTAGACATTTCTAGGATCTTACCCTTCTTCTAACCTTCTTTGTGACATGGACAGGAAGGAACAATCAGTTGAAGGTCAGACAGCCTCTTCTCGTCAACACGCATGTTACGAGTGATGGTGTAGTAGGGATTTTTTTTTCTGTTTTTTTTTTTTTTTTAAACCGGGGTGCATTCCCTGCACAATCCTAGCGGACACCTCGGTCCTTCGTCCATCTGTTGGCCTTCCCTCACACTTATTAATTCTGCCCATCCCCTGGTGGCTGCTCGTTGTCGCAATTTGATTAAGCCCAGACGAACCACAAGGAATAAAGTCTGTGCCGAGTTGTGTGTGAAAGAGAAAGAGAGAGAGAGAGAGAGAGAAAGAGAGAAAGAGAGAAAGAGAGAGAAAGAGAAGACACTGACACGTCTTTCAATCATAAAGTGCGAGGAACTGTTTGAATATGCTGGCCTATAACAAGAAAGCTTTAGAAAGTATTTCTCTTCCTATAACAATCAGGTAGAAATGCTGTCAGGGAAAGGCGTTGCGTACCAGGAAAAAATTGGTAATGTTATGATGATGCCCGAAGGCATTACAGGATAACAGAGATTTTTATACAACTATTGAAATGTTCTTCTGACAGAAAAGGTAGTGTTGACATATGTCACTTTAATGTCCGATGACTTTTCAGCGACACCCGCCGCTGTCAGCGTGACAGATTTCCCAGATGCAATCTGAGCTGGCTGTGTTTCATTATTGCATGGCTGCAGCAATCCTTGACCGGGCTCATCAAGCTGTCCTCTCCAGCGGGGGGGAGCTACGGATGTGAAGCATGTGCTCCCGGGCCCCTGGGGACTCGCATAAAACCTAAACTGGTCCAAACAAGAGGAAGGCATGCAAGGAGCACCACGACGGGGCCGGCCTCTCCGCATTCTTCATGCCTTTACACATTCCAAAAAAAGTGGAAAACAAAAATAGTGCTCCCCCAAACCACCCAACCGCAAAAGAGCATAAATAAACGGTCCAACTGATCTAAACCAGGGAGAGCTGTCTGACTCAGCTGCAAAAATCACATATTGTATTCTTTATTAAGATTGGTGCACGGGCATTTGTTTAACATGGTGAGAGAATGACTTATGACAACAGCTCTTGCAAAAGAAAAATATACATAATTTTGTAGAACAAAAAAAAAATCCTTTTGAGTATAGGAGTGAACACCTGTGCCAGCATCAAGTCAAAACATGCTATTCTGTTCAATAAATCACCCATCAGAGTGAAACTGCTCACTTTCCTGCACGTTTTACAGCTTCGTTCCCCCCTTTCACATTGTCAGCTTGTGTTGTGAAAAGAGCAAGGAATGATGGGTATGCATTCAAATCTGGCAGGAACTTTGTCTCCTGTTGTATAACACTTTATTTTTTCCTCTTTACCTGACAATCACATCCAAATTCATTTCCATAAAAACCCTTCCACTGCATATTGTACAATACCAATCAGGGGGCACTACAGTTTTAGAACAATGTAAAAAAAGAAAGATAATTTGTTCATACTGTATAGGTTTAATCCTCACTGAAAAACATTTAAAAAGCCTTAAATTTGGAGTTTACTAGTAATGGTTTGAAATGACCAGTTAGAAAATTAAAGGTTTCAAGTTATGCAGCAGATAGGTTATGTATGAAATTATTGAGGCATCGATGTTTTCTTGACTTTCTTTGGGGTAAAAGGCATTATCTTTCAAAAAACAGCTTGTGACAATTGGCATGCAGGTGAGACGTTTGGGATGACATTCTGGAGCGCAACCAACATCTGTCGAAGACAATCCGTCAGACCAGGGGCTGATGGTGCAGCGCGACGCCGCGTTTGGCTTCAAAAGTGATTGTAAGCTTGATTTTTGATGTTGTAAATCAGTTACCCTCAGCGGCAGACAGCCTGCGGAAATCTCCAGCGGGACAATAAGAGGAACAGGCTGTGGGTGCTGCCTCACTGTGTTTAGCAAACTCTTAGCATAATGGAGCAGGGTGAGAAGATAGCCAGGGGCCTCCTGGAGAACCTTTACCGCTCTGGCTGAGCTTTTGAAAGAAGTATTGTGCTGATTTAGGAACTCCCATCTTGTCAGATTTTACTTACTGGATATAGGAACTAAAATGAATTCACTGTGATGTAACAGTGAATGTTGGAATTGACTGTACTGAAAAGGAGAAACCATTCATGGAGGATGTTTCAATCCCAAATCACTAAGTGTGTCAGCCAGGTGGGGGATTTGCAATGTTAATGCACAGCTGAAAATAGAAGCTGCATTACAGTTTTAAGCTTTCAAGATGAAGCTCTTCCAGGGACAAATGGTTTAAATGTCAAACTTGGAGCATTAGGAGTGATGCTTTGCAAAGAACTCACCGAGAGTTAAATCTTTAAGTTGAGAGGTACAGTGATATGACAAACTATCTGCTTTTTTTTTGTCTGTTATTTTAAAAAAATGTTAGGTCCCTAAAGAAGTTTTGAATAATTGACAAGTTCTTGTAAGAAATATTTAACCTAAAACTAAAAATGAGTGAAGCTATTTAGAAATAGAAAAGCTTTCTAAATCAAGCTTCTGTAAAGGTAAAGTTGCCACAGTTGTGATGTAATGAGTTAGTTGTGATTGATTGTTTTAATATAATTAAACAACACAAAGCTACTTATTAGTTTTACTTCTCCAAACAACAACCATCTTGAAATACGGAAGTTTCACAACAGGAAGAAATTCAATTTACAAACAGAAAAGAAACAATTAGAGAGGTTTAAAATGTCTGTCTGAGGCTTTGGAACTCTATCCAACCACAGTGAGAGATAGTATAAGGAACTGTGATCAACCCTCATATAAGTGACCAGTCTACCAAAATTACTCCCAGGAAAAAAACAAAACAGAAAGATATTCAGGAGATTAATAAGGAACCAACAACAGGAAAAAAAATTAAAAGTTTTTTACCAAAACTCAACCCAATGCCTGTCGAACCTTTACCCCTAAAGCTTTTGGGTTTCAGAGAGATGGAAGAGACAAATGAACTTTCTGAATGTTCTACAACGTGTAAAGTGTGTAAATCTTACCCTTAATTTCTGTAAAACTAACACAGCACCTTTAGAAAGAAAACATTATATCAACAGTCAAATATAATGGTCTGGTATGATGGTGATGAAACTGTTTTCTTCTAAGAGCGTTCAATGACGATCTAATTATTAGAACATCGAATTCTACTTAAAATCCTGAAGAAAAATAGCTGTTTACCAAGACATGAGAAAATCAGAAAAATGTGCAAGGGTGATAATACTGTTAAATATTGTGAAAACAATATTAGGACATATCTCTGTTTTTCTCTGCCTGCTCCTAATAATCTGTGCTCCCTTCTCTTTTTGAACTTTAGGCTTTTATGTTATGTCATATATGTCTGATGTGAGCTTTTGCTAACATGAGACTCTGTCCTACTGTCTAAATATTGCATCAAAATGAAAAACACAACCTGAGAACTTTAAAATACAGCAGCATTAACAAGTACTGCGGTCCAGAAAGTCCTATGGCATATAAAAACGGTCATTAGGCTTCATGAAACAATTATTGTTTTAAAGCCAGATTGGTTCAGAGAGCATATTTTCCCTCAATAAAACAAAATATAGATTATGTTATATATATTATGTTATAATCTGTTCAAAGAAATGGAGAATTTATGCATGACAAAACATGAAACACATAAAGCCAAACGGTGCATTGAAGTTTCAGATGAATGTTAAACAAAAAAAAAAAGGTGACAAAGTAATTTACCAGCAGTACCTCTGAGCTCTATTCTTTGCCAGTCATCTGCTGAAAACAAGGAGAGTCAACCAGCACCTTAATTATCAGCCCATTTGTTAATTAAATTTAAATCACTGCAAAATAATTTAGGCTGGCTAAATTATCAACAGCTAGAAGTAATTAGAGTCAAGATGCAAATTAATTATGGGAACCATTTAGGAATTATACACACCACCGGACTGTTTTCTCAACCCTGTCGATAGTTTATCAGGGCAAACGAGATAGGGGAGAAAGCGAGCGATGCAGGGGGGGGGGGGAGTGAGCAAAGACACAAGAGGAGACATAAGATGTAAAGATGCACGCTGACAAAGAGGCAAAAGAAAGCATTAATCGGCTTCATGGTGAAAATGTGACCGACAGATGCGAGGGGAGGAAGAACGCGGGGCCTAATTGAGGCTCCTCCGCTGCATCTGGGTCACATTATTCAATTTAATCCTCAAAGTTGTTCAGTTCTACCAGGGATTTTAGATACGGGTAAATTATCCAAGGGTACGGGTACAGAAAAAGAAAGTCTTCCTCTTGACTGTCATACACAGCAATATACACAATAAATAGAATAGGATAAATGCTGTTAAAGCTGAATCCATGCTCTTATTTCAATTATTCAACAAAGGGATCTCTCCCAAACATGACACTTTGGTATGGTTCCCGACATATGGGGTCTATACAATTCAAAGCCACCAAACGTGTCTTAATGAAACACATTTGGATAGAATATCATGCCGTCTTGGATGTGGTGATGCGCCAGTAAGACTTTTGCTAGAACAGGAACTGTATGCGCCACATCTTACAGTGGTTGCTTAAATAGGGCCGCCATGATCCGGGTACCGTCTGATCTCCTGTCACTCTGCTTTTCGGCTCGCGCAGCTGGTGGCGCTGAAAGCTCCCAGCACCTTTCATGACACACCTGTCCTCGTGTTCCTTTCGCCAGTTTTCGTTTTATTCCCCACTTATCTTGTTCATGTTTATTGTAATGAAAGATCCAAGGCCACACCATTAACGCCACTTAAAATTAATATCTCAGAAAACTGTATGTAATTTAAGTGGGAACAACCTGACCCCAGCGTTAATGTGGATTTTTTGTCATTTATTTTTTTGTCAAACATCGATGCGTGAGCTGAGAAAGCCCACAGAGTTCGTCAGATGAGTCATCGCGTCAGTGTTGAAAACAGTGCTCATCTTTTTGCTCTGATAAATGGCTCCTGATGGGTGAGACATTACCACAAATTCAACCACATTAAATGCATTTAGTTTTAAAAAAAACATCACAGCGCCATGTCAAACGTGCAGCTGCCTAATCATTTTGTAAGTGGGTTTCAATTTCTAGCCTAACAGCCATCATTAGCTAATGAGCACGCTGAAACCTATCATTGTGCAGCTGAAGCCACATTCGACCCCAGCCACTTTTTCTCCCCTCCTTTCTCAATTGAGCCCCCCGTCTGATGACTTAAGCCTCAGGATTTGTTCAGTTAGTGGCTTGGATCTAAAAATAAACACGGAAAAAGGACCCCATCTGGCTGATTCATACACACACACACACACAGGAGTGGCAGTCTCCACTGTCAAAGGATTCAACGTCCTTGACGGACTGGCATGCTGACTCACTTGGCAGGTCATTTTTACCTCTTTCACATCCTCCTTCCCTGTGATCTTTTGCTCGGCCTGCAGCCGACTAGTTAAAAGCGGAACACATGTAGAGAGAGAGAGAGAGAGAGCGAGAGAGAGAAAGAGACAGAGAGAGAGAGAGAGAGAGGAGACTTCAGACACAGACCTCATCAGTGCCAGTTAATCTGCTTTATCAAAGCGCAACTTTGTCCAACATTATTTTAACTTGAAACTGAATTGCTCTTTTTTTTTCATTACTTGAGCTTGTACGAATGTAAGCTTTTTACGTCAGTGATTTACCAAAAGGTTTACCTTGGAACAAACATTTGCCACTCTGAAAGCAGAGCAGAATTTATTTTAATTTTTTTTGACAAGACGTATAATCACCAGCAGGGTTCAGAGAGGCAGCCATAGCGCAGTGGTCTGCTCCTCAGCAGCCTTACAAACTCAAAAAAAACGTAACGCTGCAGTACACATTGTTCCTACCAGCTACTTCAGGAAAAGCACTTCCTGTATTCAGAACCTCTAAATCTCCTACAAGCTGCGGGTCTGATGACAACTTAATGTGCTGCTTTAAGGGTGGCTGACTCCAAGCCACAGCGTGTTTTTGTGGCTGTTGGAGGTTTTAACTCTGAGGAGACTCAAGAGATGCATAAACATACAATTGGAAAGCTCTTTTTATTTTTATTTTTACCTCATTCATTTAAATCATGGTAAGTTAGTGTTTTGAGCCAAGCCTGACTCTATTAAATAATACACAATACAGTAACTATGTGTCAGTAGGACAACAGAGAAATATCATCATTCAGTGCATACAGTGGATGATACCTCTGACAGATTGGTTTTAGCTGTTGATTAGTCTATGTATGCAACAATATCTCTTTAAAGTTCACCTCGTATTCAACTTTCTTCCTCAGAGGAACAAAAATTCATCTAGCGATTTGCTGTATCTGCTTAATTCTGCAGGAAGGAAGCATATAAAACACCCATGACTTCACACACTCAGCCCTAACATGCGTGTTTTGGGACTGTGGTAGGAAGCTACCGTCTCCCAAGATAACCGCTGCCACCCCAGCCAAAGAGAGAAAGCATGAATCTATGTTTGTGGCAAAGACTTGTACCCATATTTATGCAAAAATATTTAAGCAGAACACAAAAATGAGATTGATTTTTTTATACATTGCTAGATGTCCTGGAAACGTCATATAGCTGTAGATATATCTATGATATCTATATCTATGAGCTTTTCTTAAACTCACACTCGTTGGCGAGGAGATTGCTGGTGGACATAGTCAGTGTAGACTCAACCACCATCTCCATAACATGTCTTTTAATATTCCAAATAAACATTAATATTAGGAATCCAGAAGGATTTCTGAACCCACAGACATTGTTTTTTATCACAACATGGCTAAAACCACTGTTGAGTTTACTTTGAGGAAGAACGTCACAGCTTGCTAATTTGTTGGGGTGAGACTGTTCTCCATAGTGGTCAACGTGCAGCAGATTTTCAGCTTGGTTTTGAAAGGAGATAATGGGCTCAATACACCATTTCAAAATCCAGACAGTTACTGTATGGCAGAAGGGATGCTGTCCTCTTCTCCAAATACCAACGCTGCGGTGGTTGTGTTGTTTCTCATTGTGCATGCTGCTTACAACTTGAACGCTATCTCCTGGGCAGCCTCATCCACCTCATCTGCATATTTATGAATGTTGTTGAGAGGCAGCATTCCATTAGCAACAGCCCGAGCTGGTTATAGACTCCCAGTCATTTCAGCTGACTCGCGCGCCGAGCCTTGAACTTCAACCTACTGCCATCTTGGTTTCCCCATGGCTGGCTGCCACCAATGTTGAGGCTGTTATGAAGAATAATGATGGGCAGAGGAGGAAAAAAAAACAAAAACATTACACTGAGAAAAGGTTGGAGAGCAGTAAAGTAGAGAAAAAAAAATCCATGCAGGAAAAAGATGAATGCCGTTTTCAAGGTTGAAACTCCCCGAATTAAATCGACTGATTCTCTGAGGTGGAAACACATGCCGGCAATGCGACCGCTCCCTGGGAGAGGTATAAGTCAAAGTTTCAATGCAAAGGTAAGACAATAAGCTCTCTGCTGATAGCAGACATGAAAGCATAGCTCTGTGTTTACTCTAGAGCTGTAGCTCTTTATCTGGACTTCCAGTAACAAGGCAAGATTTATTGGCAATCTCAGCAACGAAGAAAGCAAGAGGCACCAAAGGAGGTACAGAAACCTGGTTGGTGCACAATGTTCTCATTGTTCCCCACCTGATTAAGAGGTGGCTTTGCTTTACTAAGGTTCCCTGTTTACCCGGCTAAAAAACAAAAGCTGGCAAGCAGGCAAAGGAAAGACTGACCCTAGTCTGGACAGTAACAATTGGATTCAGAGCGCCGTTAGCTTCCTCAATAGCAAACAGGAGGTTTCCTGAAGAGACCAAGATCAGATAGGGAACAAAAAGGAGGGTTCCCCCAGGTTTACAAGCCTTTTTTATTCTTACAAAACAAAAGTAATGCAGGTTAAAATTATCTCTGCATGAAAAAATATATAGAGAAAAAATGCTTATGCTAAAGAAAATGTATCTTTTATGTTTGGTCATCGGTTCTAAGAATAACAAATGTTCCTCCTTACATAAGCAAAAGAAAAGTTACAATGAATAAATTCCTCATAACAAAATGATGGCCCTGAGAGATGGAAAAAAGCAGTTGGATCAGAGAAAACGGATGATTTTTTTTCATCTTTTTCTGTAATGACTTTTTTGTAATCAGCCATTTCTAAAAGATCTCAAACGTCACCTTATTTTTTATGTCCTGCCCACAGTTTGCATTTTAAAATGTTTACTCATCACACATTAATGGAGATAGGGGGTTAAGGTTAGGTCTACCAATAAGACGTAAGACTATTCAAGAGAGGGAACTGTTGCTTATACAAACTGACCAGGTGTTATGAGACATGGGCCACTATCTGGCACCATGGCATCCCGAAATTTAACAAAGTTAAACTCCCGCAACATTCAGTCACACTATTCCTATGTTTAAAGTTCTTTACTTGAGGTTACTAGAGTAGAAACATCTTCGTCTAGCAGTTCTTCAGTACTGCCGCCAAGCCTGGCCACATTTACCTACTAGATTACACAAGAATGGATAAATGAGGAGATTTTCCTGTAGCTTTATGTATCAGAAAGTTTGTCCCTCCCAAACCCTTTACTGAGCCTTTTTTTAAACAATTGTTGAATTCATTCTAAAAGCTAATGTTTTTAACTGATTTTTGTAGCATATTCTGGGGGTTTGAGCAGAAAGTCCCCAGCTGTTTGGATGGGAATGGAATGGAAAAGTTTGGGAACCCCTGGCTTACAAGACATTTGGTTGTTTAGATGTATTTCGTGTTGTAACACTTGGTATCTAAAAAAGCATGACCCAGCATTCCCTGATGAAACTAATTCAACAGTTTTAAAGCTGCAGTTGGTCAAATAGAGAAGGATAATTAATCATTTTGATAGGTTATTTTACATTTATTTTTGTCTAATATACTAGTATTTCTACTCAAGGACATAATACAAATCTCACATCTTCCCCAACATCCAAATGTTTAAAATCCTGTTATAATTTCTTCTGGTAAAAAGCTCAACCTCTTCTAAGAACTGGCACTAGTGTAAATGTAACACCTCTTAACCTAATCCGCTAGTCAACAACTGTCCAGGGTGCTCTCACATTGAAATTTAATGGAAACATTAGTACAAGGGTTGAGATGAATGATGTCTACAGGGGTATTTGTTTTCTGCTCCTCGAGATGTGTTTGGACAGACGGCGTTGAGGTCGAGCATTAAGAGGGGCAGAAGCATGGTCTGTAAAACGGAAAAAAAAAAGAAGCAAACAAAAACCAAAAGAGATGCAGGGTAATTAGGAAGCAAGCAATTTTGTGTCACCGTCAATTGTGGATCTCTGGCCTTTACTATGGTGTTATCGTCTTTGTTTTTGCTCTTTGAGGAATGACCTTCCCAAAAATGTCACAAGTGTCTGATGAGTCCTCATGTCAGAACGAGATAAGCCTTAACAATGTGCACTCGACCAGTAATTAATGCCTCGGCACGGTCGGGTGTGGGGTGAAATTCTCGGAAACTACAAAGGGCGTGATATGTGTGAACGGTAGAGGAAAGAAAACTCAACGCTCAATTGAAGTAAATCTGCAACAAATCTTAGCAAAAACAAGAGTGAGAAATGCTTGAGAAATGACAGATCGTATTGAAGAAAGATAGGACAGTTTAGATGATGAAGGTTGGCATGCAGCCAAGAGTATGGGATCAAAAAGACCACTCAGTCACTGATTCACTGTGAAACCTCTGCAGATATGATTTGTGTCTGCCAGTGAGAAAGAAAAACCTCACGCTTATCCATGGCACATTAGGGGGTCATTTGGAGGTCAAAGCATACTGGTGGAACAAATATAAATTAGGCCCAAAATCCATAAATGTTTCATCTCAAGTCAGCTTCTGCACAATAATATGAACTCCTAACTGAACAAAAAAAAACAGAACGATGTTTATACAGAAATGTGTAATCAGAACAATCAAATGAAATTGAATACCAGTTCATTTTTATTTATTTAAAATGGTTTCAAACATACTTTAAAATGCCAGTTTGTAAAAACTTAACCATCTTAGGGTGCCTATATGGGGGAGTGACTTTAACTGCTCCCTTACTTTTTATTGTTCGTGTTTATCCGAATGAAGAAACAGCCAAGCTGCAAACTGCTGTCCCCACCATGCCACCCTCGCGTTTCATGCAACCTAACTTAATTGCCACGGACGGCTCCTAATTCTGTCTGTATTTATCCATGTAAGCTTTGGAAACATCTTCATCTTGTTGGAACACTTTCTGACATGGTACAAATATGTATTATTCAAAAATGGAACGCCTTATATTTAATTGATTGAAAATGCTAACCGCTTATTATATTCTTGACTTTATTTTGCAAAAATAAAACGTAATTTTTATAGGGATGCACTGAAATTAAAATGTATCTGTGATAGTATCAGTTATAATATTCCTTTCATGGCCGACTTATTACATTTATATACATTTCCAATCCCCCACATGCGTACATAATGTAAGAGCCCCGTAATCGAAACGACTAACAAAGAAATTTGGAGATAATTTTTGCAATTCTTCACACCAATTTTTCTCATATTTTCCCTATCAAGAAAGTGCAAATAATCTAGGCGTGGATTTGGTAGGCTCCACCGAATGTTACGTTTTGGTGAATTATAAATCACCAGGGCTCCAAACCCTCGCTACCCTCTGTACAATCTTTAG
>JAVLVB010001109.1:150387-161881 GCA_032876305.1 Orestias chungarensis
ATATATATATATATATATATATATATATATATATATATATATATATATATATATATATATATATATATATATATATATATATATATATATATATATATATATATATATATATATATATATATATATATATATATATATATATATATATATATATATATATATATATATACATATATATACATATATATATATATATATACATATATATACATATATATACATATATATATATATATATACATATATATACATATATATATATATATATATATTGTGCTAATTATAATTTATAAAACACAAGGAAAATAACAATATTATCTATGTTTGACTCCAATTCATATTCTAAGCCTTCAGAAAAAGCTGAGCAACATTTTGGGTAAAACACTTAAAAATGTTCAAAGAAGTCAAAATATGTCAGAGATTTCTGGGATGTGCACCAAAATGAACACATGCAGTAAAGATACAGGAGTCTTCAAGCATCGGTCTGAAATAAGCAGCTAAGTTTCTTCTTTCCGAATATAGAAATTAGAACAATTCTTCTGTGTTGCATGAATGTAGCCATAACACTGTTTATGAGGGAAAACTCAAGAGTTTCAAAGTGTTTCAAAGCTCACCTATCAATACACTTTTCCCTCTTAGAGCAATTCTGACCAAATGAAGAATTGCACAAGATCTTTATTTCAAAAATACTAATTGTATAAATTGTTGAAAAGCCAAACTAATTCTGCATGAGATTCTGCCTTTGACAAATACTATGAAGCTTCCTTTAAAGTCTTAGCATCATTCCAGCTTATTTGTGGGTTCCTGAGTACAGATTAATTATCTTTACTGTTAACACTTCATAAAACTATAAGTATTTTTCATTGTTCCTGCACCACCCAGTCACTGGATCAGCGGAGGTTTAGCCCACTCCAGTGATCTGAGGGTTTCGGATAAGCAGCTCTAAAGTTATCAGGTCCTGACGTAGTGGCCTGTGGTAGAAACAACAAAGAGCAGCAGAAAGACTGAAAGAATGAGGCTTTATGAGGTGTCTTAGGACACAGATTGATTAATGATCACATTTATTGCAACTATTTCATTGCTGAAGTAAGAATTAGTTTGAAAAATTAAATAAAATAAAAAGCTTCTGAAACATATTATTTTAAGGTAAAATGGGAAAAAATTGATAATAACAGCAGGTCCAGGTTACTGAGGCCTAATCAGCTGCCTGAGTTATTTCCTATTTGTCCTAGAATGTGTATGTGGAGTCCTAGACCATATAACTAGAGAGGGATTACAAAGTCAAACACAAGATATACCCCACCCCCTCTCTGCTAAAAACATGAAAAATTACTAAAAATCACAAAAACTGAAACACTAAATAGTCTCATCTCTATGCAATAGGACACTCAGGGCTGCCGTGTGTGGAATCAGTCATGTTCCTTAGAAATACTTTAAAAAAACAAAAAAAAAAACAGCTCCTGACATAGCCAGGAAGGAAAAGACAGCAGTAAGTGTTGAGGTGTTGTGAGTAGAAATATATAATCTCTAATAATTATGCATCAAGCTTCCTTAGGAAATGCTTCAGGTTAAAGAAATGTTATGTTTTCCAGATTATAGTTTCTGATACATAAAGCTACAGGAAAATCTCCTCATTTATCCATTCTTGTGTAATCTAGTAGGTAAATGTGGCCAGGCTTGGCGGCAGTACTGAAGAACTGCTAGACGAAGATGTTTCTACTCTAGTAATCTCTAGTAAAGAACATTAAACATAGGAATAGTATGACTGGATGTTGCGGGAGTTTAACTTTGTTAAATTTTGGGATGCCATGGTGCCAGATAGTGGCCCATGTCTCATAACACCTGGTCAGTTTGTATAAGCAACAGTTCCCTCTCTTGAATAGTCTTACGTCTTATTGGTAGACCTAACCATAACCCCCTATCTCCATTAATGTGTGATGAGTAAACATTTTAAAATGAAAACTGTGGGCAGGACATAAAAAATAAGGTGACATTTGAGGTCTTTTAGAAATCTTGAGTGTCACTCAGGGGCTTTATAGGCTCTACACAATGAACTGAGATGAACTGAATGTCCACTGAGATTAAGGAAAAATATTGAATCTAGAGCAGTAGAAGGATAAACAAAAAAGAAGAAAAAAAAGAAAATGACTGCTTCTGAAATGTTTAACCAGGCATCTACAACTTTAAAATCAGCCTCGAAGATGTATCTGTAAATTATTGATCATATGTTTGTTACAGACAGATCTTATGCAACACAAATGATATAGATGAATAAATGATGTATAAATGTCTAAATAAATAACAGCAACGCAACAAACTGTATGAACACCTCAGAATAATAATCTCGTAAAAACAATCGCTTTTAATGCTTATATTGATTTGACTGGCATATATCCTTGAAACACAAACACCAGGGGAAAAAAAACACACTATTTATACTCAGAGAAAGCGTGGAAAGTGCAAAAATGAAATGGAGGTTCTCTGGAGAGCCATTTGAAGATTGATTTGACATTGGAGTTGTTTACTGAGGCCTGAAAGGGGTTGTTATAAGAGTATTGATCTTCGACTGATGTCTTAAATGTTAGGAGCAATTTTCCATCTGCAGAATGGTCCATGAGTATCAAGGTTAAAGAGCACCTGTTCACAAACAAAGACGAAAACGTAAAGAGAAAGGTCGATGAAACTCGGGTCAATTTTGTTGCCTTTAGCTTCTGTATTAATGAGGCTGTATAAACAGTGTGAGGTAGCGACCAAACTGTCACGGATCTCTAGAATTTTCATACAATATCTGGTGAAGAGCACATCGGACAGAAGCCAGAGGGAATCGAGGGAAGATAGGTTATCAGGCAAGTATAGAGATGCATCCAAAACAGGACAACGGAGTAGTTCAGGGAATTTCAAACACGCACAGACCTGCCTGGAAGTTCAATAGAGAATCCCCAAGACAGGCAGAAAATTGAGGGCGAGTGAGAAAGGGCGACAAATGCCAAGAAAGGAAGAGGAGATTGACTTCGTACATTGGGGGGACCCTAAAGCCAAAGAAATTAACCACCTTGCTGTGTTCATGTCCTTAAACTATCTGTGCACTAATAAAAGAAAGGGCAAAGGGCTGTTTGCAAAAATCGACCATAGTCTTCTCTGAAATACATAATCCCTCGACAATCAGTACAAAGTGGAAAGAATACATAACAATAGCAGCATAAAAAAAACTCCTCTAAACCTAGCCTGCATATTATAAGTTATGGCACTATTGAATATTGCTTCAGAAATATTGTTTTAGAACAGCTAAATATTTAAAATCATACTTTGCTGGAATAATAAGGAATTTGTCAGGGTCATTTGGAGATTAGATTAACACTGTGCTCCCCATTCTCAACCCACCGCAGCGCGCTGACCAAGCAGACAGTTTGATACTTTCACCTAAATCCTGCTGCTCTGGTCCATTTTAAAAAGTGCTATTTCAAATGTAGCTCAAAGCTATTTACAGTTTTTTCAGCATTTCCCAGCAAATTAAACCAATTCCCCAAAGTACCCTGCTATTTGACCTTCTGATGATCAGGGGATAATCAATCACAGGCCAATTCACTGGTGCATCAATATTAAGAGCCAGAGACAGTCTGAAGTTTGATATGCATGTCATGTTCATACGTACAGTAAAATCTTCTTCAGCTTAAGATATGCATCTCAGTAAACTTTAATTAACAATTCGTTTGTTTCAGTATAAGAAATGACTACAGGACCGAGTGTCCAACCTTGGTGTACTGTATGTCCATTATGAACAGCTCCATGGAGAATGTGGGCACATCTCAATAAGTAGCACTATTTGAACACTACCTAGATCGATGCTCCACAGAACTGCACATGGCCCAGGAAAAAAAATTCCATCTGGCCTTTGTCGTGAGAGACTCACTTCCTTGCAATAAAATTTTTTTTTGAAAAAATGCTTCGGGAAAGACAGAGATGTGTGAAGGAGGCACTACTGCCTCATCAGGAAGGGTTAAGGGAAGAAAGACTGAAGGAAAAGAGGGAGGACCATGATGTCTCATCGATTCGTGCGTGAAGCTGTGGTGGGGAAAAGATGTTCGAGCGATTGGATTCAGGGTGTCAGACAAAGCCAGGATTATGGATGTTCGCGTTGGTTGAAGGGACAGGGGAATGCACGGCCAGGGTCAGATATAAAAGCAGGGTGGGCAAGAAAGACAAAGAGCACCAGCACAATGGGAAGTGAGTCACACCGAGCAAGTCCAAGAAAAAAAGAAATCTCCACACATCTTGAAAATGTCAATGGTAATAGCACGCATGCGACGTCCCGTTAAAACGACTTGAAGAATGCTATTATGTAACACTGAAAAAGTAACAGTCGCCCTACCCAAAGTAAAATCAAACGTGGAAAGCAGAATTACAGTTTTCCTTTTTTTTTCCTGCTTACTGTTAAGTCTAACGCTATACTTCAATGCAAATTCAAGGTACAATGCGTTTAAAGACGGTGTATAATGTGAGCACAGCTTAAGACATGATTACATCTGGTCATGGTGGGAAGTGGAGCATACCTTTGAAGCCGACCACAGATGATTAGCACGAATGCAAAGCAAAAACGGCTTAAAGGATCCTGATGAAGCATCATCTAATCCAAAACAAATCCAGTCGGGTACGCTCTCATACTCCATCACTCAACGTATCTATCCTTTTAACCACCTGAATGCACAAATCTTTTGTTCTTGCGCTTTACCGGCTGCGACCTGCAGACATTAATCTAACCACGGGTATTAGTCAAAGCAGGATTTGACTTAATCACAACAGAATTAGTGATTCAACCGAAGTAACCGTTTTCAGTTTAATTAAGACAAAAAGTGTCATTTGTATGGCTATTGTTGACGGGAGACTAAAGGATTAGGTTTCACGAATTTCAACAGAAATACTTGAATCAATTTTTTATGTCCAATTAATCTGATGGGATGTCCATGTTTACATTTATTTAATGATCTACTGTATAGCATAATGGATTGCATGCCTGTACAACATATCTTCCACATTAAGGGGGAAACTAATTTTAATTGCTTTTAGTGCTCTTTATTTTGTACTTTAAAGAGCTTTCTGCAAATAGTTTGTGATTTCTTTACATCAATTTGACTTTATTATTCTTTTTTTTTCATAAATACTGTAGCCCGTGACCTCCTCCCCACATCGTTCCCTGTCCTCGAAAGGCCCCATTCACTTGCCACCAATTAGCCTCAGCTTGTGATCCAACCATAGCAGGACTTCCTCTCCCACAAAACCTGTTACATAAAGCGCTCAGGAAAAGGACATATGCTCTGGCGTCTCCTCCAGCCCTGCTCCTGACCACGCACACAACCCCCCCCTGCAGCAGCCAGAGCCAGCAGACGATGCGGAAACACCAGCAGCAAAACGGGGAGGAAGGGGGGCAGATACACAAAAACTAGCAAAAAAATGACCTCCAGAAATCCCGTTGTTCTATATACCTCTGTTATATGAGGTTCGGTTTGAGAAATAAAAGTTCGTGAAAACTATTCATGCATGATGTTTTCGTTTTAAATAATAGCATGTGCCCATCTTCAGCAACCACTACTCTGCTCGTCACAGAGTAACACAGAGAAACGCTGCACACACTCTTACCCGAGGGTAATTTACAGAGCCCAGTTACCCTAACCGTCATGTTTTTTTTGGACCGTGTGAGAAAGCCGTAGTCTCTGAAGAGAAACCCATGTAAGAAAATGCAAGCTTCATGCAACATTTACAAGCTAAGACCATCGCATGTGTTTTTTTTAAGTCCAAGTTTTACTATGTTTGATGTTCAGGTAGGCTCGGGTCAACAGGGAGTGTAACAAAAGTATCTGAGACATACGTGTTGCAATATTGACTAAGACAGTTTTACGTTTGAGAGTCTATTGGATTGAAACTCCGTGATTGCAACACCAAATAACAACACACACTGTAGCATTGAGGCTGTAAATGATCCCAAAATCCCATTTTTTAGATGTACTCTGAGACATGTCTGTGGTTTAACCAACATAATACAAAGGCTGAACAAAGTCAGTGGATCGCAACCTCTGCGTAACCTGAAACATGTTTCAATTTGAAAAATATCGTTAGCCTTTTGGAAATCTCTGCCAAAAAAATGGATTTTAATTCTTTAGCGGTTTATTTTACTAAGACTTTCTAATCCTAACGCTTTCGGTAACACCCCGTTTTCCAGCAACCGTTGTCTCACATGCACAGCATGACGTTGTTTTTGCTTTAAATCTAAGCAAACAAATGTTCTCTCATGGCAGGAAGAATATGAATAAATATTCCAAATGTAGCTCATACAAGTTGTTGTTTTGTTTTTTTGGGAAAAAAAACTCAAAATCTGCCTGAACCTCATTTGTCAGGATAGATTTTAGTAGACGTATGAAAAAAAAGGTTTTGTTTCTAATTTCCAATCTCGGCTTCTTTTTAAAAGACTGTTTCCATTATTGTTGAATATGTAGAGGAGAATGGAAGATTGAACTATTTTGCCATGCAGGTTGTCTTCATAAATGGATAATTGGGAACTGGGTTGTCGCTGTCTCCGTACTCCAAAACAAAAAATGAAGACTTTCGGTTCCTCCCTGTCTAAATCATGTGTACAGTTCAGCTTTTACCTGCGTATTCCACACATAAATACGCCTGTTTTTTTGTTTGTTTGTTATGTTACCAGTCAGAGTTGCTTGACATTCAGAAGAAAAGAAAGCAAGTAATTAGAAGGAAGAGTACAGAGAGTCCCCCCTGATGCGTCCTGGATCCAGAGCCATCAGGCGCCGTCCCAAATTAACATCTGTTCTCACTCTTTTTTCAACTGTCTCACACCCTTGCTCAGAAATCTCATGTTCCTTATTATATTTTTCAGCCTTTTCTCCCTTGTTCCCCATGCTGTCATACCACATCTCATCTTATTCGTTCCCATCACACCTCAATCGGCGCCGTGTGAAGAGTTTTGTCCAAACACCAAGATGCTGTTGCGGTAATAAAAGTAGCCTTGGAACCAAACTGCAAACTAAGGGAAAAGAACAGGGACTGTACCCAGGATTTGTGTTTGGGGACCGCAACACCTGCTTCTGTAGCCGCAGGGGCAACGTATTCTTGATGGGAAGACTAAGTAATTTTATCTGAGAGAAAGATTTTGTCTTTTGCTTTCTTTCATTTTCCGTTAACAAAAGGCAAGGCAAGTTTATTTGTATAGCACATTTTCGTGTACAAGACAATTCAAAGTGCTTTACATAAGAAAAAAGATCAGAAAATGAAACAATAAAATCAACTTTAAATTTATAAGAAATAAAATTAAAATAAAATAATAATAGTGATAATATTCTCAGTTGCTATCTGCACAGTTAAATAAGGCTGTTTTCAGCCTGGATTTAAACAACAGCAGAGTTTAAACCTGTCTCACCTCTTCAGGACGACTGTTCCAGATTTTAGGAGCATAAAACTGGAATGAAGCCTCCCCTTGTTTGGTCCAGACTCTGGGCATCAGTCGGAGGCCACTACCTGAGGTTCTCAGAGTCCTGGCTGGTTCATATGCCTCTAACATGTCAGATATGTACTTTGAGGCTAAACCATGAAGAGATTTGTACACAAGCAAGGCTGTTTTAAAGTCTATTCTTTGAGTGACAGGAAGCCAGTGCAGAGACTTGAGCACTGGACTAATGTGGTCACATTTCCTGGTTTTGGTCAGAACTCGAGCAGCAGCATTCTGGATGTTCTGAAGCTGTCTTAAGGCCTGTTTAGAAAGCCCAGTGAGCAGGCCGTTACAGTAGTCTAACCTTCTAGAGATAAAAGCATGGATAAGTCTTTCTAGGTCTGGTTTAGAGACTATTCCTCTGATTCTGGCAATGTTTTTAAGATGGTAAAAGGCTGCTGATGTTACTGATTTAATGTGGCTGTTGAAGTTCAGGTCAGAATCCAGTATTACCCCAAGATATTTGACCAGATGTTTAGGTTCCAGAGAGAGTGTCAGAAGGTAACTAATGACACTTTCTCTTTGTTTCTGTGGGCCACAGACAATGATTTCAGTTTTGTCTGAGTTTAACTGGAGGAAGTTGTTCTGGGTCCACAGACTGATCTGTTCAGTACAGTGACACAATAAATCAACAGGCCCATGTTCTCCTGTCAATCTTTAAAAGGAAAAACTGCATTTTTTAAACATGTTTCCTTTTGTCTTGGGTTTTAAAAGTTATAGCATCTAAAAAGTTATTACCGATAACTATGACAAAACTATATATCTGTGTGCTGTATCAAGAACATCATTGCAATTGTCTTGACCATATGGTGAAGGCTGCACAATTTCATAAAACCTTGGAATAGCGGCAGCATTGAGATTATGACATCAAATGTGATTTATGCTTAATGTATCTTTCCTCTTCCAATCATCTTTTCATCCCCACCTCCTGTGACTTCTAACACTACGTTCAATGTCACTTATGGCCAGTATGAGCATCAGCGAGACTCTGTCCAAGCGGTTAGATGCCCTGTTGACATGCAAAGTAAAACTTTATAACTTTTATACCTTTAAATATAATATATGATGCATATATTTGCATTCACACAAGAGAAAGAGGAACAAGTTGAGAGAGCAAAAAGAAAAAACTAAAAGTTGCCTCAAGTAGGAAAAAATACTAATTTTTATTTTGAATTATTCTTGTGTAGTTTAGTTTCTAAAGGTAGGTTTCGAAAAGATAAACTTTGTGTTTGAATTTAATTATTTATTTATTTTTATTTATTTTTCCCTCCTGTGCTGCTTTGCTTTGGGATGTCTGTCGGACATTCATAGCTGCTAAACAAAGCGGTCTTTATTGTCTATGGAGACAGGATTGTTAGCAGTTCTAAGTGAAACACATGAACGTTCAAAATAAACACAATCGTTATAAAAAATAGTCCTCAGCTCAAGTGCGAACCATTAAGAGTTTTGCTTTGAATTCTTCTCGATTTTTGTATGTTAGATATAATTGGAAAGCTTAAAATCGCATGTTTCAAAATGTGTAAATAACCTAAAACATGCGCAGGGTGACTTGTTCCTACATTTTTGTTTAACTACTTACATATTATCTTTAAATGCAAGAGAAAAATTAGAGTGGCCTTATTCAATCCAGCTGACCAGCAGTGTGCAGAAACATATAGTGCACGATAAGCACTGCTCTACCCTAAGCTTTTTAGAGCTGGAGAGAATTGTAGTGATTGACTGAAGTTCGTCTTCATCGCTGAGACACTAATGCACACTTCAACTGCTAAGTAAATATATGCATAATGTTTTTTAGTGTTTTATTCAGGAATCTTTACAAATTGTAATTTATCACCAATGGGAGATGTAATCGATGTTAAACATTTACACAAGAGACCAACTATAACGCAATCCACAATCTTTCTTCCTTCGTAAACACTTGGTCTGCACAGGAAGTTTAGAGAAACATAAAGCACCATTGTTCAAAAGCCTTTTCCCGCTGATTGTTTCTCCAACGGCTCTGCTTCCATGCGACATAAACTGACCGCAGCCTCACAGTGTTAAAATTCAGACTGTGTACAAGTCCAAAAACAAAGGGGGAAAAAAGTGGCTGAGCACCTGTGACTTGACTGCTCATATCTCGCTGTTCAGTATGACAAAGAGAAGAGGTGGGCTGAGCTGGGAGCTGACAGCTTTGAGAAGCTCTGGGCAGAGCTAGATAAAGATATCGGAGTGGATGCATGCCTACACCGGCTAGGAGCTGCATAAAAGCTGAAAGCTTTACATGATTTTAAATAATCAGGGTGGAGACGTTAGGAAAGGAAGATGAAATCAAACTGGAGCCCGCTGGTGGATTAAAAACTACACCTGACCTTGTTTGAACATGCATCTTTGATGACCCAATCACGATGGGAAGCCTCTAACACAGTGTTTACAGGTCGTCTCAGATGCTGCATTGCAGTGTATTCACTTAGGCCTAATTATGAAATTAGTTTCAAAAGTACTTCTAGCCTGGTATCCTCTTCGGTCCTTGAAAGATGATGAAATAATTTAAAGAATAAATAATCCAGAACATCACAGGTGGATGAAAACCGTCCAAACGAAAAACACAAAGCTCATGAATATATTATGTTCCTTCACAGAGACTAGGACCAAATAACTTTGCGGTGAAGACAAGATAAAAACATCTTCATTACCAGATTCTGCACTCCAACTGTGAAATAAAACATAATCATTTTATCCCTCCATAAAAGATGTTTCCAAATGATCATAAATGTTTGTTGGAGAGGAGAGATTTGACCATACTTAGCACCAAATATATTTTTATTTCACCACTTCCACCATACAAATAATAAAAATGTGTAGGTTTTTACAAAAGATATTCTTATGCTTTTTAATGGTGTGGTTTGTTGGAGGTGAAACGTGTATTAACAAGAAATCAGTACTGCAGAAGAAGAGAGACACCTGAGAAACATTTTAAGGTTCATTGATTTTACCAACAGAGAAAGATGGACTTTTAGAGCGACGTGGCAAAACATTCTCTGTTCGTCTGATAAGGACAAACACGCTGCTGCGTCAGACAAAGTACATCATGTGTTCAACAAAATAATTCGAGATGCTGATTTTAGAAAATGAAGGCGATTGCTCTACATTTACATAGCTATACGACTGCTATGGTATTTAAGGTAGCATTATTGTCCTTTTGTCCATCTTGTCCTTTCTAATGATTTATAACAGACTAGAGTATTCCCATTATTTCTAGTGACAGACCTTGTTCTATGTAAAGGAAACAAAGGAAACTAAATGACAACACGAAAAACCAACAAATTCAAGACTAAAAACTCCAAAAAATTTCAAAGTTAGAATAATAAACCATACTCCTTTTAATTGAAACAAGAAGATGCAAACAACAGATATTATTAAGGCCTTATATGGGGGTACGGAGTATATTTTCTTGATATAGCCTCATGTTGGCATATTTGCACGGGGAAATGTCAGAAATTAAGCTGGTAAATTTCTATAACTTTGTCGAAAAATGTTTGTTTACAAATAAACTGTCTTCTAGTTCAGGCTAAAAAATAAAAAAATAAAAAGTGACACGCGTCTAATCAGAGTCTACGCCCTGTCCTCTAGCTCACAAACACAAACATGTTGTTCACTTAATAATGACCTGGAACTCACTGAACTATGAAAAGTATGTATGACTGGGTGGAGCACACATCTGTGCGTTTCTTTTTGTGCGTATTCATTTGTCGGTTATGAGTAAAACCCCGGCTGGGGTCCAGCAGAGTGCAGCATAACACTCCTTCTGACCCTGAAGACGTAGCCTGGAGAGACGACATGTTCCAATCCGCACACACACACACACACACACACACACACACACACACACACACACACACACACACACACACACACACACACACACACACACACACACACACACACACACACACACACACACACACACACACACACACCCACACACACACACACACACACACACACACACACACACCA
>JAVLVB010001109.1:166781-194238 GCA_032876305.1 Orestias chungarensis
CCACACACACACACATGCTGACGGAAGGACTACACAGCATGGCTGATCTGCTTCCAGATGGGATGTAAGCCTGAGCTCATTCCCGCTTCCCCCTGATGCTCTTTTTTTTTTCCCTCTCTCCGCTCTTCCTCTCTCTCGTGACCATCCTCATCGCTTTTTGTCTCCTCTCTCACTCCATTATCCGACTTCTGCTCTGAACTGAAACAGCCTGTGACTGAAAATGTCAAACGGCTCCACCGCCCTCCCACCCCGCCGCTCGTTACAGACTCTCCCGAGGCAGACGCCTTTTCTTCCCCTTCCAAAAAGCGCTCATTTCTCTTCCAAAGCACTTAGGCTATGCTCCAACTGCAAACACAAAGGCAAACTTTTTCTTTTCTTACGCTTACATCCATTTTTTCCCCCAAATAAAGTGGCATTTTCCCAAGTTTTGCTAGTGTTGCAAAGTTTTTCTCTCAACTGCATGAAGCAACAACTAGAAAACAAAAAAAATACAAATGATGTGAATAAAATTGTATTTGGCTCTAAAGACAAAAGTAGAAAAGTGAACAAAAAAACCAATAAAAGTTTATGTTTTTCTATGACATTTTTTATTACTGCACGTGTGTCCGTGCGCAGTATGATGAGGAGAAGTCAGACGTTGCTCCCAGATACATCCACAACTGGAGCCTACTAATTAGTCTCCGTGCACTGCCCCTACCCCTATCACCGTGCTCTTGAAATCACTTGAGAAAAACGACACAATCACAGTCACAAAAGAAAAAAAAGGTTTGCTACAAACATCCCTTAAAATCCTGCACATTGCCGATGATGACCCGAGTGGAGACGTTCTTGTTTATCTGTGTTCAACTTGGGTTAAAGCAGACATAGGCCTCCCGTGTCATTCTAAACCCCGCACTGTGAGGTGTTCTCTTTAAATCTTTAAAAGGGAGAAAGAAAACACCACCGTTCCCAGGGCTTACATTTCAGCCGCTGTAACAGACACCGGCTGGTAGTTGTTCTGATACCTTCATCCTCCATATTGTCATTAGTTGTCCCCCCTGGGGGAGCCACACACAAAATGCAATTATGTCTAAATTTAGGAAGCGGCATAGTTTCAGGTTTTGTTTGTCACATTTTTTCTGGTGATGGCTTTGCTGTCCTGTAATGACAAACACTATTGTCCTCCCATCTGGAAAAACTGGCTTAGTTGGAAATGCAGCCGTGTTCGGAAACTCCACCGAAACCAACAAACGAGTGCGTCTAGTTTTATCATGGTGGATATTTGCCAAGGCATCGGCCACAGAAAAATAAAAAATAAAAAAGATAAGTAATACAGCTCGAGTGTGACGAGGCAAAGCAATCCGAACCTTCTTAGCATAGGAACATCATGCACTGGACCACAGGCAACACAATTCAAGAGGCAGCGTTTTGTATCGCTTTTACAAAAATCCAAGAAGATCAGGATTTAATACCGAACTTAAATTTCCATCTTTTCTATTACCTATTTTGTCACCAGTCACATTAACAAAAGAAAGTACTACAACCCTCATAAAGGATCGAATTTAACCCAGCTAAGCTAAATCTTCCACACGCACCATCAATTAATTAGGAACAATGAAACAACCAGAAACTGATTATAGTGCATTTCCTTACATTTTTTTTTTTTTTTCAATTACAGTCACAAAGATTCATGGATTTTGCATTATATAGCTGATGGTTGTACATAAAAATGCGAGAAAAAGCATTCCTACATCATGATGTTGCCACCGCCATGTGTTTTAGTGGGATGATGTGTTCAGTGTGACATCAAGTGTTAGCTTAAACCCCCACAAAGCATTGAGTTGATTTAATCAGAGCACTTTATTTAGCAATTATGCGACACACCCTACTGTAAAAAAAAAAAAAAAAGAGAAGCCAGTAAAAAGGACTTTTTTTGTATTGCTTTCTATTAACAATGGCCATCTTCCTGCAACTTTTCTCACAATTGTTGACCTGAGCTAAGGGTCTCTACAACCCCCCCACACACATTATTAAGGGTTTTGAAATGAGTTGAATACTAAAACATAATAGAAATATTTACTTTGGGTGAGTCTGCCAAAGGAAATCGGCAGTAAAATCCTTTGAACTTTGCGTTCCTAATGCAACCTAATGTGAAAAAGTAAAACTGCCACGAAGGCTTTTAGAGGACACATTAGAGCAAGCCTTTCAGTATCGAACAGTAAAAAGTTCAATTAACTAACCACATGAACAAATCAGATTTTTTTTTTAAACCAGGTGTGAAGAAACTGTAACCAAAAATAAAAAGGGTAAACTTTATAGTTTTTACCCCCCCAAAAAAACAACAAATGCTGGATTTCTATGTCATTAAAACATTCTGAACTGTTTAACAACCACTGGACCGTACTTTTTTTCCTTTTTTGTAAACGTGATTTTCTCTAAAGCATCAGTTACTGTGGACCGATCTGTCTGCAACATAAGCAGAAAACCTGATTTAGCTCGCTTTGCAACCATAAAGACAACAAACACAGATTGCAACACTGTAATCTCGCCACCGTTATTACACCCGAGCCTCAGTCATTTATGCAAACTTGGAATCGTGCCATTATTTGCTAGAAACAGAGGCCATCATATATGTATTTGCATACTTTAGTGGTGGAGTTGGCTGCTGTGCTGAGATAAAAACGGGGCAAACATGCAGATGGCCGGAGCAAACAGCGCAGTGGAGGGGAACAGACGGGCCGAGAAGAGAAGAGAAAACACAGGTATCAAGGAATCCCACTGACTGAAGATCGCACTGTTCTAGCTTTCATCTGCACAGACCATTAAAGAACAACGATGCAGCATTGCTTCTTTGGATTTTGGATCATTACCTTTGATAGCTTCATGGGTTTATGGAACCGCCTTTACAGAAGACAAGCAGGTGTACGTTCCAGAATAAATCATTTTTTTTATTTTGTTGTGCAGACATTTGTGCAAGCTGTGCTTATTTATAATGCAGAACAGGATAGCAAGGAAAAGCAGCAGAACTGATCAAATAAAAGACTCACTAACCGTGTGAGATCAGCCTCTACCTTCTTTGATACATACGATCGTTTGTGATTTTTTTTTCCCTCAATGCCTGAGTTCAAAAGTTCTTGTGTTTAAAAAAAACAAACAACCTAATTAAAATTGGAAATCTGCCACATATCTTCTGCATGTTATAACTTTGAACCCATTTGACGAGAATAAGGACTGAAAAAAAAAGAGAAAAACATCCAGGTAGAGTAGGTCAAATCAATTCTTTATCGGTCTTAGTAAAATCATTTGAATGCAGTGGCGTTGTTATAATTAGGATGACAGCCTGGAATCAATAAAGAACATTTGTCATGTAGTTTAGGAGCTAAATCACAAGGAAATAAGAGCATTATATTAACGTTACATGAGTTTGTGTAATGTGGTTACGCACTGAATGATTTTCTCATGTGATCAGCTGTATGAGAGCATCAATGATGTAAGCTTCCTGTATGTCGCCGTGGTCCAACATCCACAGAAGGAATGCAACCTATACACAAACTTCTCATCTTCGCACGAGAACCTCAGTCTCAGTACACAGATGGGTCGTTGACTGCAGGACCAGAAGAATCGCAGTGGCTTCTCAGCCACTCACACCGAGAGCCAAAAAGAACGTAAAACAAGTCCAATCCCGGTTCTCTCCTGTGAGCTGCAGGTTTCCATGGCACAGAGATCTCTTAGGAAGTATTCTGGATGTTTAACATAAAAAGAGAGCAAGTAATGCCTTCTTCCTTCAACCTGAACGGAACAAACAGGACAGAGAAAGACGGAAGGCTGTTGCCGCTGTAAGTAACAGTAAATATAGTAGTTATAGCTATACGTTCAAATCAGGTAAACCTACTTATTAAAAGATAGAAGATAAAAGATAAAATCAACTATATTGTTTTAATTAATTTAAGGTATTTAGTAATCACTTGCTGCACTGATCCATTTTCATTGCTCCAGAAAACAATCCAGTGATTCGAGTTCCACGGCACAAATTCCAATCATAAATATTTCGTGCTTGTAAATCACGTTGGGGTTGCGGCGAATTTCGATTTGTAACCTTAGGAACTAACATACTTGCGATTTTTGCATGTGCAGATGGGATTGTGTGTGCAAAACATTCATAGTGTCTAAATAATTTGCTCGTAAATCAAAACGTGTAGTTGTTAATACATTTTGAAACCAAAAAAAAAGACAATTTTATCTTAGTGCCTTTGTAGATAAGAATTTATGTGACTAATCAAGTTGATTTATAATGAAGGTTTCAGCAACAAGGCAGTTCAAAGTCCTTTAAATGCAAAAAGAAGAAAAAAACCTAACACTGTAATCACTGGTACGACATCAAAACAAGGTTTACCAGGGTTTCTCAAAGATGGTTACTGAACGTATTATTCGCTTATCGGCTTTCAATTAATTCCAGCCGGTCCAAGGAAAAATCCACAAATGAGTTTTTGTCAGTTTAACCATTGAACCAAACAAGGAAATAAAAAATGTTTGGATGGCGACTTATGCTGCCATCATCTCATTTCAGTTCCCAATCCATGGTGATCGTGACAAACTGCTTTGGTGGAATATTGGAAAGAGATTCCGTACGCCCGCAGTCTTGCTCCGCATGCAAATAAATATTTGGCTAGCTGGTTGGACTTAAGCCACTTCTCGAACTGCCGTTAAAACTCACTTCTGATATAGGATTAAGTATCTGAGCTGAGGAAACTCGCACAAAGTGTGAAAAACCCGAGTTAAACACACCTGATGCCTTAATTGGAATGATACACTCTCCAAATATCATGACGAACAATAATGTACGAGCTTCTAAATTCTGCCTCACTTCAAGTGACAACTCGAATCTGATTTCTTGAAGGCGGCTGAGGGTGTTCCGAAGAATATGAACAACATGAATCCTTTCCACCTGCGTGTATGTGTGTGTGCAGTTGTACTACGTAAGCACTGAGCCCTGTGCATCAACGTTGACTTTGCAGCTGGCCTATTACCACAAGTGCTGTATCAGTTTCATTACATAACAGTCCCGCTAAGCCCCAGATCTGTCCGCAGAAAGTCTAATTTGTCATTTAAAAAAAAGGACGGTGAGGCTGGCCAGCAGCTCTTCAGAGATTAAAAGTGCAACCGCTCCCTTTTTCCCCAGCCAGATGTTCGACCTGTTCAGAGCAAAAGCTCTAGCTTGTGTTTGGTTGTGGGGTTTTTTTTCCCAAGCCAAGCCGATTCCTTCTTTCCTTGAAGACGCTCACAGTAATTTCATTTCATTGCTCTTCACATGAGGACATTCAGGTTAGTTTGCTTTAAAATACTTCTTAGCTACCAAAGACAACAGGGGGAAGAAAAGAAAAAAGTTGCAGTGCTACATTACAGCTCAACCAGTCGGACCACATTCCTGTTGATTGAATGAGGACAATGCATCCACTTGAGATTGGCTCTCGGTGTCGAACGTGTCAGCCTAACAGTGATCAAAATATGATTTTAAACCAGCCCTGCCTTGAAACCACTTTTCACTCGACACATTCATCGGGACCAAAAATATGACACGGAGAGGCAAATAAGCTTTGACAGAAGTGTGACGTCTTTCGGCCGATTTGCTTAAATAAAAAAGACTTACAAGTAAATTACCAAGGCCGGTTTTGTGTTCAAACACTTTGAAGGGTGCTCTTAACAATGCGTCGCACCTGTAGCTGCGCAATTATGCATAACCGCACTAATAAACAAACAGAAAGGCCAGAAGGAAAATAAGCATAGTGTAATTCCAAAGCAAGAAGTTGAAATACAAAATTCCTGCCGATTTAAAAAGAAAAAGGTGAGTCCGTGAGTTGTAACACCGGACTGATCAAGCTTTTTAAAGTCATTTATTTATTTACGATAAATGCATTCCGAGGATGTTAAACATTCCTTGCTAAAAACACCCCTCCCTTCACAAGAACCTGAAAGCGGTGATGCAATTTTTCAAGGGGTGGGAGGGGCTTTATTATATATTTTCATAGTGGTGTTTTTATAGCACAATCCAGTGACCATGTCACCTTCTCTTATGAAAACACATAGTGCAAATGTGAGTGAAAAGTGACGGTCGGCAGAAAGAGATGATGAAGCCATTAATGCAGCTGCATTTTGGCCAGTATCAGGTACGTAACATGGGACCACACCCTTCATACAAAAACCTGAGATGCGGGACACATTTGGGTTTGGCTGCGTTATCCTTCTGGAACGAGTCTTAAATGCACAGATTACCGTTTGGCCTAAAAAAATAAAAATAAATATAAACCAATTTAAGCAGAGTCTTTTTACAAAGTCTCAAGATAAACAACATATTTGAGACACATTTTTCACACAAATGTATAATTTTCACCCTTTAAATGTTTATGTATATATCCACCTTTGGTACAAGCTTGTACACTGAATGCTTGTTTCTTAAGTTTGATGCAGGTGTTAATGTTATTTTTTTTAGTCTATACCAGAAAACAAAAACAGAACAGTACGAAAAGTATATAACATTAATGCTTTTATTGTTTGTTTTTTTAAACGATTAAAATCTAAAATACTATACAAAATGTATAATCAGCAGTAAATTAATAAACTATTAATTCAGAGAGTTGTTTCTTTAAACTATTGCTTCTTTCTGAAAATGTAAGCCTGGGTTAAATATTTTATAGCCAAACAGGGCCAAGTTTTTTTTTTGGTTCTTGTTTTTTTATCTCTGCCATTGTATAAAGAAAACTTTCTAACAACAAATAAAAGCTGAATGTGATCTTTTCCAAGTCATCATTAAACTACGCTTAACGCCTTAAGTTTGTAAGGGTCAGCGGGTTGTTAGGAAGTACAACTCTACACATGGAAACCTCTCCTCAAACGGAACGAACCGGTTTTTCCAAAAAGTCTCTCCGATGTGTCGACAGTTCTTCTCGCGTGAAAACTATTTAAACCGGACTAAGTGTGGCATGACAGGTTCGAGTGAATCAAACCGCCGGATACTCCAGTGTTTGCACCACAAAAATGTCAGGATTGCAGCAGCACGCGTTCCTCTGCTTTCTTTAAACAGTGAGTAATATGCATGTGACTGCTTGAGTATATTTACTCGAAAGGACCTGCATTCATAACACATTCATAGAGGCCAACAAGTCCCTCTATAAAATGAACCCAATTTGTTTTGACCATTTCTGAACTGAAACCGGTTTGTTACCAGGAAAGTAGAGCAGAACTACAGATGCAGCAAACACACAAGCCAGCCAGATGAAACCCATCCACAGCTCCTACAAGCTCACCACCCTCCTTATTAGCTTTATGAAAAAGACAGCAATTCAAGGCTGCTGAGAGCGAAACGTCCTCACTGAATCCTCGTAGGGATCGGGTCCTTGGCTCCGGAAGCACCGCTGCGTTGACCGAGATGAGATTGGGCCAGATCAATAACCTGTTAGGAGGGCTATGAAAGGAAAGCAATCTAAATTGTCAGGCTTCAGACTCGGACACCCATGAATTCTAATGAGGCGTCTTTATGGAGCTCATCTTTACACGGAGCACATAATGCATTACTGGTATACCCAAACAGGCCAACACAAAGTAGCGTCTGACTGTGACATAGACATAGATATAAACTAACATAAAGCTTTTGAACACTTGTATGTACAATTTTATTTATAATTAGCTCTACTTATGAAATATTAAGCTCTTGCGGTATACACTGTAACACGTTTTTGTGATTATGTAACCTGCAAACAGCTTTTGATCAAATTGTTTACTCCTCTTTTTGTTACAAAATAGCTCAAGGTTAGTCCTGCTGGTTCACTGGGCAATTCTAACACAAGAATATGCTTAAGGCTATTCTATTAGCTTTAGCTGTTTGTTTAGGATTATTGTTCTGGTGGATGCGGAATCTCTACCCTATTCTTAAGAGTTTTTCAGCATTTAACAGGTTTTCTTCCAGGAATTTTTTTCCCCATTTTAAAGTGCAACAACAACTGTTTACACATCCTTGTATATACGTATATATTTTTATTTGTCCTGTGCAGTTTTTTTATACAACTTTGTAGAATATTTGATTTCTTTTGCACTATTCTTTGCACCGTTTTGTTTTGTTAAAGTTGCTAACAACATTTAATTTCATTGTTTCCTTGGGAACAACGACAAATACAGAATTCGGATTCTGTTTAACCTGAATTAAGCTCTCATATCTTCTAAGTTTCCAACTGAAGTTTAATAGCCTTGGTTAAAGTGAAGCATCTGTAACACATGCTACAGTGTAATTTTGGATTGCCACCTATTTTTTGCCCAACTTAAGCTTTTTTTGCTGTCATAATTGGATATACAGCTTAAGACTGATTGGCCAATGGCTGCCATGTCTACAGAAGCTGCCACCTGCTCTCGGGATCTCTGCAGATCCTGATTTGGCCATTTGGTGGGTTTGTGGTTTTGCCAAACTCTTCCTAATGAGGAGTTAATTAACAGAGCTCTTTGAGATGTTTCAAGCTTAGAATATTGTTTTATGACCCCACCCTATATTCTTAGGCTGCTTATACTTTAGGCTTGTCTATCAATAACATACATTGTTTGTGGTTGTGAAGTGTGAAATGTTTCCAGGGGGTTGCACAATTTTTCAAAGGAGTTGCATATTGCATTTTCATTTTAGGAAGCAACTGTGCAAATTCACCAACAGAAAAAGAGGAGTGGCACTCAAACCATGAGCTGGGAAAGAGGCCGGAGGAGCAGCTGGTCGAGTAGGTAGTTCCACTCAGCTTTAGTACTCAGCTTTAATATTTGTCTCGATTGGATATGTTGCCATGGGTACCAGCGGAGTGAGCTGAAATCGATTCTTTGAGGTGGAGCGCCGCAACCAAAATAGCGGAGAGTGCGCCGTACCAGTGGAGCAAGCACTGACCCCGACCCATCAAGTGTGGGAAGAGAGCCAAATCTGAAGAACTGCAGCCAAATGGAAGACTGAACTCTGAGACTAGGTCTTCTTATCTGATTTATAGCACCGGGAGTAAAGAAGAATCCCAACTGGACGAGCACACGTGTCCAATTTACACAGACAGTCCATTTGTCTCACAACTGTCAGTGCCTAGTAAAACAAACCCTTGGGATCCTTCCCAAGATAGGCAAACACTACAACAGCTACCACTCACATCTTCAGAGGCAGGATTAGGACTGGATTGTAAAATAAAGATGCCCAGCAGCAATCATGGAAATAAGAGCTGCTGGTTTCTCTGTGTGCCCTGAAACAGCACTGAAATGTGGGGATAGCAACTTAAATTCACCTGAAGTTTTTATTATACGCCATGCTTACAGCTTTGATTAGAAAAACCGTTTCTGCTGCAGGTCTGAAATAGAAAACCGCTGGTTTGATGAACAGCTGCCATAATTATTTAAGACAGTTACAAGGAAGAATCAATACTGTTATAGAGATTAATGGTAACATAATCGCTTTCAGTCCTGAGATTATTATTGCTTTTACATCCCTCCCTGTGAATTCCTACATTTTACACCCCTTCTTCTCGTGCTCAGTCTTGCAATAAAAATCCCACCTTTCCTGACCCCATTTCTTTCCTCTGAACCCGTTTAGCAGTTTTTCCCACTCGCCTGGTTAAACGCAATACATTCTTTAAAAGGAAATCCTTCTTGGGGAAATGTTCAAAGCAGTGAATTTGCCAGCTTCTACCCCCAACTCATCCTTAACGTCAAATTTATTAACTTCACATTTTTGTCTTGAAAGCTCCATTGGCAGTACAAACCTTGTTTAATATGTGACCAGACTAAGACCAACGGTCTTCATAATCACCTACAATGTAGGTGCCTCCTACAGAAACATGTGAGGTGGGTCTGAATCAAGGAGCTGTTAACAACCCCCAGCTTGGCACAGCACATATACCAATAATTGAAGACCCGAGATTATTGGGCCATGATGTAAAACTACTTTTCAATACCTGCAAGACCCTTAGCTTATTATCATTTTACTGAAAAAGTCATTTAAAAATTATTTATGTCGTTTTCTTTTCCACACTGATGGCCATGTTGTCTTGTTATTAACAAGAAGCAACTTGATGGTATAGCTCCCACATTTGCCAGTTACCCTTCACTGGACAATATATAAGACCAAAGGTAAACACTGATGGACCAGCAAGGCCTTGCTATCTTTTGTTAGTCACTGTTTGTTTCTGTTATATCAACATTTTCACAAAATGTAAGTAAGCTGGTATATGAATATTTTCCAATTGTCTTCTTTTATTCGCCTAAACCTCTACCTGATCAGCCCCCATCAAGCCCGTCATCTCAAACCAGTTTACTTCCTAAAGTTGGTGTTCCATACAACCTTCACTATTTGTCACTATTCTTACAGAACACAATATTCCAAGGACCAGTAAAATGTAAAACTCACTCAGGGAACCTCAAACCAAGCTTTATTTTGATGATGGCTTGAATGTGACATGTAGTCACATTGAAACTTATTTTTAGCAATGCATCTACCTCTAAAGAAAAAAAAAACTGTAAAAACAACAGGAATTGAGTCTCATTAGTCGGCTGTAGCAACAGAGGTTATAACTGCTGAATATGGGTTGTGGCGCCTGCAGTGTTGTTGTTCTGTTAGAAAGCTAACCTCATCTTATATCAAAAGGATAAACAGCTCTATAGACAACTCTATCATAGAGAGAGACCAATTAGGAGACGAGCTGAGGAAAGAAGGATTCTCTGGGAAAAAGAAGGTGTGTCCATGTGTGTGTGTGAGTGTGTATGTGCATGTGTGTGCACATCTTCATCTCAACACAGCCCCTCCGTCCATTTTCACCAGCGGTAACCCGGAGACACTCTTGCTGCTGACATCGCAGCATGGCCACTCAGCGAGTACAAAGAGGCAGTCCTTGTGAATGAGTACTCACACTCATCTTCCCTGACTTCCAACAACCTGCCTGCCAAGTCCCGATGCCTGCCAGCGAGAGCTGTGGTTTATATGAAGATGCCATCTTTGCTGCCGGCTCATTCCGGGCCGCAATGCGGCTTTGAATGAGGCCAATTAGCGAGGAAGACTGCTGATGGACCGTACCGTCCGATGCACATCTGGAGTAAAAACTCTGTCAGCTGCCTAAGACAATAAAAAATAATGTGGGAATCAATTAATGAAGTCTCTGTTATACACGACCAGCACAGGATGACAAAAAAGGTAAATGTAGGGGTTTGCTGCCATTAGATAAAGAAATGGACAATAGGCTTCTGAGGCATTACACTAGACTCACACAAAGTGGCAACAGACACATTTATGCAGTTTTCTTTAAATATGTCAGACCATTTCTGCTCTATAAACATGTCAACCTACCTTTTTGTGCTTTATCAGAATCACATTCAATCACTCTTAAGCATAAAATGAGCTAAACTTCTTTGTTTATTTCCTGCAGGACTCAAAACTACTACCTCTATCAGGTAACCTGTAGCAAATGTATTTTTCCTACGACATTCTGTTTGAATAAAATAAAAATAAAAGTCTGACTCTGTCAAAATCTAAATCCGGAGATCAGACCTCAAAAAGAATGTAAAACAGCATCAGCCAACAAAAAGCTGATCAGTGCACATCAACCAACGCTCCAACAACATTTTTCTTTCTGTTTTTTTTTTTTTTTGGTAGTAGTATTTCTTTATAAGGTTGTGCAAATTTTAACCCAAAGTTTTCAAGCACCGTTCTGTAAGTAGATTTTTACTGAAGTCACATCGCCACATTTACCAACACTAGACCGAGTAGATAACAGAGAAATACTTGTTTTCAGAGCAGGCAAAAATGTAACAGATGCATGGTCGGCACAGGAGATCCTGCCTAAAAGCCAAACCCACATATAAAGTTGGGTGTGAAACTACAACAGGCATAAAATTGCAAGAGGGTAGAATGACATGCAGAGTGGTAACAACTTAGAACGACTTACTTGCATTTTTATTTTCCCTAACTCCATTTTCTGATCTATGACAGACGAATGTTAAAAAGCTCAAAATAATAAAACAGATTAACTTTACTGTATAACCAGCCTTGTCAATATCCACTGAAAATCTTGCTCCATCAAGGTATTTCAATGGAATCTGCTGACTCCTTTCATATTATTTTCCTCCTTATAAAAAATAAATAAAAATAACGATTGAAACAAAAAAAAATGACAGACCTCTAAGAAACAAGTGAAATGATTTCTAATCTTATATTAAAGGTTGCGTTTTTTCTTCGAAGTTGTGAGTTTTTTGGTAGCGATGCACTATATATTGTGAAAATATAAACCATACTATATCAGTGTGTTCAATGTCTATTTTGAAAACGATTGCCGCTGTTTGGAGTTCAGCAATTGCAAGCGTTATTAACGGCAATCTACATGACAATGTAATATATAGCCCATTAGGCAATGCACACAACGGACACAGCTGACATTGCCAAAGCACTTAAGTTCACAAAGTGTATGTAGAACAACTGCATATATAAGAGGAAACAATAAAAAATGCATATATTTTAATTGATATTTCTATCGCAACATTTTTTTTAAATAATTGTTCAGCTCTAGTTTTAAGTAAATTATCACCATTGCGGTGATGATGACAGCAAGGACGCCATTTGCTTGCCTTTTTGTCCCCAGCCTGAATTAGAAAAAGAGGTACTTTTAAATCCTGTCATCTATTTTTCATCCGATATCATTGGAATTAGAAGAAAAGAAAGGAATGGACAAAGAAAGCATCACTTGGTATTCATGGTAACTGCTACTATCTAAAAGAGTTCAAGCACCCCAATTAATTTGAAGCATTTAAGACTAAGAAGGCAATATGGCGACAGCAGTTAAAAGAATAAGACAGAACATAAAATCATTCATATGTGCATCGTTTGTATCATTCACATTTTTTCCCCTAGAAAATATACTAAAATAATGTGACCCTGTAGGTGATACCAGAAAAAGATCCAATACTAAAGGGAAAAGAACCTACGCAGCAGAGACCTGCTGACAGCTCCTTTCTGCTGGTTTAGAGCAGCTTAGTCATCGCCGCCTTGGATGCACCATGGTGGTACCACATTAACGGAAACTGTGAGATTACAGCTCTGCTGCTCTGAAGATAGCAAGTATAAAGTGTTAACATCAACATAAACCACCAGGACGGGGGAAACAGACACAGGAGAGGCCAATTTAGACAGACAAAACCCTACAACAAAATTACAGGCTGTTACATACTGTAAGGATAGAGTGCATTGGATAGCAAGTTTTGCATGATCTTCTTGCTCGCAGTAATAGCGGGAGGAAAATCCTATCCTTTTGACAAAATATGATAATATTACCTTTAAGTCTGATTTTTGAATTGATACAACCCAATTATCCACACTACCAGTAGTAATAAATGAAAGATGGCAGAGATAGAAGACATGCAGCTAATTTTTCCAGTGCCGGGACTCAAACTACACACCTGTGCGGCAGGGACTGCAACCTCTATATGGTTCTTGCAACAAGATGGCAAGTTGCATAAACAACAAGACGCACAGTATAAAACTAGCAAGTAAAATTGCTTCTTAAAAGCTGACGTATTGAGAAGTATTTTAGTGTTGCAAGCCATTCGTCACCTTTTCTTTTTCAATGGGGATAAAGATGTTTTGCCTGGGTGAGAATATTGTATCACATAGCTCTTTGTGCAAACCACAGATGCTAGACGGGGATTTTAGCCTGCTTAAAGGGAGATGTAGCCCTAGGTGCGAGGATTTTCCTTTTCCTACTTTATTTAGTTTAAGGGGAAAAAAGTCAGATGGTAAGAAAATATTAGGATGAACAAACACAGATGGGGAGAAGGCTGAAAATTAAAACAAGCAAAGAAAAACGTCCGAGATTCCAACAAAGGGGAAAGCAGTTGAGAGGTGCTAGCAGATGTCTTGTTTGTTACCGATATCATTAAAGAGAGACAGAGATCTGGAAAAAAAAGAGCTGGAATTACTGCATCCGTGTCTCGTTGTTGACGATTTAAAAGAAAATGTAATCGAACAGAATAAATGACGGATGCTGTTCTGGAGCTTACTGGTGAATGTTGCCGTAACTGAAAGCTGACGTTTTAGTCTGTAGGTCGAGACACAAAGCCTGTTTCAAATTACAATATCCATAACTTACAGTTTTAAAACCTTTAACAGTTATTTATTGTAATTTGGCAATATAGAGACTTTAACTAAATAATGGAATAAACCCGTGCGAGATGTAACTTCAGTTTTAAAGTAAAGCAAGATGATATTCGCTGTTGATTAGCTGAGCTGAGCCTGCTTAACTAACATGTACTTAGACAAAAGCTTCTAAAACAGTGTTATCTTAAAAAGTGAGAGGTGCTACTTAGTTTTCGTTTTTCACAATCAGAAATGATTACAGTCTACTTTGCATGTGTTGTAAATGAGTGAAGTATATACCAGCTTTCTATTGACCAGCTGCCTTTTAAACCTTGGTGTATCTAAACTTACAAATTTTTTATCTTTTCACTCTATAGATTCCTAAAGTTTGTAAAAATAATACAGAAAATAAATATGGCCTTTGAGTGTTTCACAGTTTCGCTGCACCAGTGGCTTTTACTCATTAGAAGCTGAACAGGAGGAAGGGCAAACAGAGATGGGGAAGACGTGCCTCGGGCCTGGGAGCCAAACACAACTGCAACTGACAAAGCTCAATCTGCATCACTGCCAAATGTCACACTTCCAGGTACAAAGTGGCAAGAGTAATTAGCAAAGTCTAAACTATTACGCTACAACATCCTGTACTCGTACTAAATGCGTTCCAGAAGGCGTTCTTGCTCCATGCCGAAAAAGACCCAACAGGCTCCTCTGAATGCAGAAGAGCAACCCCAGACAACATTCCTCCCAACAAGCCAAGCTCTTACCTATTCCCACGAGTGAGCCCAGCCAACGTTCGAAATAAGCCCCGTCTGTGTTCACAATTTTATTCTATTAGTCTCTACCCACAGTTTAAATTGGGATAATTAGTCAGTACTGTATGTTGTCTCATAATTACTTTACGCATCTAAGGGTTTATAGAGTAGGAAAACTGCTGTTTTCTGGTGAGACTTTACTTTGGAGAAATGAGATCACTTTCATGGCTGAGATTAAAACAAAGTTCAATATGTCCTTTTTGACTCTCAAGATAGGGGGAAGAAATATATACTTTTTATATTTTACGCAGACCTAATGTGAAACCTAATGTGTCCCCGGGGACCTCCACGTTAAACGATTCATTCATTAAGCTCCGCAGGCTAAAAACAAGCAGATTTGTATCCGGTGCTAGAATCAATCAGACGGCTCAGGTCCCCGTGCAGCGGAGCATACCTGCCATCATTCTGCCTCTATGCTCTCAATCTTCCCCTCAAGGCTTCCTGCCTATTGCCTCACTTTTCTAACAGGATCCAGTCCCGACTGTGCAGAAGAAGCAGTTTACAAGGTCTGAGCTGCGACAAGGAGGTAAAAACAAGAGAAGCTGAAGGGAGAATTACAGAAGCAATCACTGAACAACAGGGAAGAAAGTTGACATCACTGAATAGTTGAGACTAAAAACATAATAGTAGATTTTATCCATTGTACAATAGGGAAAGTCAAGGAGAGATATAAAGATAGAATAGAAGGAAATAAAAATAAAAGAACACAAACTGCAGGGTTCTATCTGGGTACAGCTGCCTCATAAAATCTCAGAAAATAGCACTTTTCTCTCATTATCTCATGTGACAACCACAAATCTTATCGTATTTCGTAGAAATTTAACGTCCACCAACATAAAATAGAACCTATTTTTTAATTGTAATGAAAACCGTGACTTCATTGAGTTTTTTATACTATAAATCGTAAACCAACACAAATCTGAACACAACTGTGAGTTCTACAGAAAGATATGTCAAATTTAACGCCAAGAAGAGTTTTAAGAAAGGGAATGAGCAATACTGGGAAAATTCCACGGATCTGTGGTGGTGCAGCATGGACAGTAATCTATAGGAAAACTGGAAATCTGGACTTTATGGGGAAGTGGGAGAAATATAGCTTTTGCTGATAGACAGCATTACAGCACATTTGCAGTTTGTCACAGGCCATAGAAGGCGCACAGCAAAAATAAGGGGGGAAGAAAATAACTAATAGTGGAGATTATAGAAAACCATTTAAAATAACAAGATACACGAGTCTGAGTTGGAGGTTCACTTTTCAGCAAGACAAAAGCTGCAGTTTACATCACAGAATATTAATGCGTTACATTGGCCTAGTCAAAGTCTAAAGAGTAACAGCTGCAGTGTTTTTTTTATTGCTCTACTCATGCATAGAGCCAAATTAGAAAGTACATGCCACACTTGATCAAATTAATTTGAAAATCCTTTTCCTTAAACTTCAGAATTCAACATTTATTAACATCACCGTGACCTTTCACTAAATGGTACCAGCAAAGGCAACAGTCGAGCGTTACCATGTATGAATAAATCATGTTAATCCCAGCCCTAATTTCACTTCATTCGTCCCCACTTCAAACTTTCCCGCTTTCCGCTCCTCGCTCCAGCCACGTCCTTCTAACATGCAGCGGACATCAATCATAGATGATCCATGCATTAATCATGAGCGCCAATATGGAGAGATCTAAACGCACAGTCCCAGGTGGGAAAACGGAGGGGAGCGATGGTAAACAAGCAAGACACCTCGGATCTTAAATTGCAGTTATGTAACGTCAGGTTAAAGGAAAATGTTAAAGGCCCTGCGGTGGAGAAGCGCTTTACCAAACACACCAATGAACCCCACCCCAGTCGAGTGTATTTGAGAGCAATTAGATGCTAGAAATCATAGATCACAGCTCAGAGTGTTAATACTAAAATTACATTAGTTTTCCATCAAAGGAAAGTTTCCTGCCAATTTTGTGCCAAAACCAGGAAATACCAGGATTTCAACATGTCAAACTCTGACGCCAAGCTTGGCAGCATCCCGGGGGATTTAAGTGCACAGATTGATTCACTTACACTTGGACACCTCAACGCTGCAGGGAGAAGCACACTGTCTGAGCAGGCGAGGCGACTGTTAACAAATCCTCCGGACGAGGTTGGAAAGTGCCACGCTAAACAGTGTCTATTAAATCCCTCCACACCTGCCTCCTGCCCCACATGACCGCTGGAGTTTGATCGCTGGTATGCCTGTGGCACATTTAGTGCCATTCGATTCAATAGGCTCGTCCGTGGGGCCTAACGGGAAGAATTACAAGCCAGTAAGAAAGAAACGGTAATAAAACGGGGGGGCTGTTCAATAAACCTTCAGCAGAACGCGTGTCAAAGACAGGAAGGGAGTTTATGCATCCAGAAAATAAAAATCTTACAGTGTGGGAGAGAACATCCTTAAACTTGGGTTGTTACGTTTTTTAATTTAGAAAGAGGTCCATTCTGCAAGAAAACAAAGGTATTCATACTGCTTTACTCTGGTTACAACCAAAAATGTGAATAATCGTGATTTCATTAGAAAAACCAGCGTGAACTGAAACATAAATGTGATGCAGTAGGAACATGGAACACGAAAGTACACAGCAGAACAAATCTGGGCAGCAGTTTTAGAGCACAGCAAGTTTATTAAACTACACTCCAAGGTTTGAGCATCTCTGCTGAATCCTTCATTTTAAAACCAAACCAAGAAGGTTTACACCATCCAGCTGGCTGGCCTTTAATTGGGAAGCAACAAAGAAGCCAACCGTATCTCTGGAGGAGCTGCAGAACTCAGGTGGGAGCTGTCAAGAGAAGGACTGTTACTCACGGACTGTGCAAGTTTAACCCAAAAAGAAGATTGTCCAAAGGTTTTCCAACAAGCCATAGTGAACACAAGAAACAAGTAGAAGACGGTTTCCTGGGGAAATGAGTTCAAATACTGAACTTCTTAACCGTAAATAATAATTAAAAAAACTATTTATGGTGAAATATTATGGAGTCAGATGATACTTTGCTTTATCAGAAGATGGTCAGGGAACACAGGAAGATAAATAGAGAGAAATAATGGAGGCACTTTCCATGCAGTAAGACAGAGACGCCCTTCACAATCATCCACTCAATCCCGGTCTGTTATATGAAATCTAAATTATACGCACTCACGTTAGTTGGGTTGGGGGGTGAAACACAAAAAAAGTTGTAGTAATATGTAGATTCCTCCCCCCTAGTTGCTGACTAACTATCGTCTCCCATTTAGAACCGCATTATGAGTCAGGACGCACACGCACGCACTTCCAGCAGCAGCCGCAGCAACAGGCAGAGCGCGTCCCGTCCCCGCAGCATCACCCCGCTGCAGGGACAAGACAACACCCGCAGCGCGACACCCACCTGGCCTCACAGCCTTCAGCCGAATGGGTTCCCGGAAGTGTCTGATGACCGCCAGCGTGTCTCTGTTGGTGAGTCCGCTCACCGGGGTGCCGCTGACCTCCAGCAGCACGTCCCCGCAGCCGGGCAGCCTCCCGCCGTGGCACACCAGCGCCTCCGGGATCACGCGTCCGACGTGCGGGAACTCTCCGCGCTCGGCGCCGCCTCGCACCTCCAGGACCTCGGTCAGCTCCCCGGAGCCCCCCCACGACACGGAGCACTGCTGCACCTTGACCAGCCAGTGCTTCTTCTTCTTCATCGTCTTGGACATGTCTCGGGTCGCTTAGGGGGTCGCAAGTCCCCAAGAAAACAAGAAGCAGGAACCTTTTTTGGTTTGTTTTCTAATCGGCCCCTCAGAGCGCTTGGACACACATCATCCCCGGATCAGAGAAGTTGAGCTTTGCGTCGTATTCCACTCCAAGTAGTGGGAGGCAGAAAACTAAAAGCAGTCTCCCTTGGAACCCCGCAGAGATCCTGTGTGCGTGTTTTCCTCCCTCTGACATGCAAGCGCGTCGTCTGGAGCGTGACGACAGCTGCGTCAGTGCCGCAGTGGAGCGGAGAGCGAAGCTTCCGAGCCCCCCAACCACCACCGCCGCCTTCACCAGTTCACGGTCTACACCTGGAAAACAGGACAAGCCACGCTGATGAACTCACTCCAGGAGATCAGCAAATCCTGCCAGGAGGAGTTTTAAAAAAAAAAAGCAATTTGAGGAAAACTTCCAACACCAGTAATCCCTTAAAATGTGGATGGTTTCAACACAGAGAAGTAACTTTAACTGCGGCACCTGTTCTTCCTTCTTTCCCTCCAGTCCTGCCTCCTCCTCCTCCTCCTCTCCAACAGAGGAAACCCCTGGAAACGAGCAAACACACCAGGTCCTCCTCCTCTTGCTCTTCCCGTTTCCACGCTCAGCTCGGGAGCTTCTCCGCTGCTGGGAAGCTACGCAGCGGCGTCCGACAGACGTGATCGGATTACGCTCCTTCGCTCCATAACTTTGTTTTATGCTTTTCCGCGTTTCTCTCCCGACGGCAGGCAGTTCTGTCCAATCGCAGCCCGTGGGGGGCGGTGCCAGGGAAGTTTTGGATCGGGCCAATCACGGGCGAGCAGAGGCGGGCGTCGAGTCTTTCTACGAAGTGAAGTCCGGACGGGATTCCCGCACCCGGAGCCGCGTTTAACTGCGGGACGTTCAAGTTATAACTGGGAAAATATTGAGACACGTTTTTTGTTTGTTTTTTCGGTTTTAAACTTGATATGTTAGGTTTCCTTTCATAAACAAAAAGTTTGGAAAACTAAAAAGACAGACCGACACTTTAGGTAGTTTTTTTGTACACTGCTGACCTCTGGTGGCTGAATATATGTAAAGCCAAACACATGTCAAACATAACCAAAATGAGAAACATTATCCTAATTGAGTTTTTGTATTATTTTCCTTAATAATTTTTTCTGATTATTTATTTTTTTCTTCGATGAATTCAATTCATGGGTTCAGATACCCAATAATTAAATCCAGTGTTAACTGTTGCCTCCAAAACTCACCTAATCAGTTAACAGTCAACCCGTGTTAGAGGAATTCAGTATAGAGTCATAATAAATTATGATATATTCATAATATTATATAACTATTCTAGTAAAAAATAAGACAGTTAGATAGCCAGACAGACAGACAGACAGACAGATAGATAGATAAGCTGCCAAATACCTGCTTTTACCAAATCGGACTTTTATACTGTTTTTGATGTTTGATGCCAGAAAATGTTGAGTTTAGGCTCTGACCCACAACAGGAAGCAACTCAGGAGACGTCTAATCTGGTCAAATGAATTTATTTACAGTGATGGTTAAGAATGTGCACAGGAACAATGACGGCTCAGGAAATGGAAATCCAAGGAGAAACAGCTTGCATGGCGATGGACTGGATATTCTGAAGGAAGATGGACAGGTTAAGTAGGTAAGTGAGTTGACTTATTATTGTTTGTATTTTTACTTGAGGTTAGATGTTTTCTCGCCAGGGTAAGATGAACAGATCGGTAGGGTACCGGTTTGTGGTGATGTTGTAGTTTTAGGTGGGGGCGTTCGATGGGGGTTAAAGCTGCGTTGGTGATGGCTGCAGATGAATGAAGAGATCCAACAAAGAATTAACCTGGATTGAACACACGAGAAGATGTTTCTAAGGAGAACGAGGAAAAAGGCAAGTCTGTTTACACAAAGCATAACCACAAGGAAAATCACAGGAGGGCTTGGAGATACCATGCAGCAATAACCACCAGGCACTGAATGACTGCGGCCAGGCTCCTCTTGTATCCCACAGCGTAATCTGCAGGATAGGCAGCACCAGTGACCAAGGTGCTGCCAGCTCAGCAGCTCCAGCCTAAATGCAGCCTTCAGAACGCCCATGGTGGAATGAAGTGGAGAAAACAACAAGACCAGCCAGAACACCTCCATTTCCTGACAATAAAAGCCTTTGGCAGTATGTTTACTCATTTGAAGCAAAATGTTCACGCCAATATATGAGTATTGTTGATTTTATTCTCGGTCTAATTCTCTGATTGCAGTAGCAGCAGGTGTTAGCATGCTTCGTTTCTACATATTAGTTTCTTTCCTAAACATTAACCATCCTCAGCTCACCTTCCTCAACCAGTGTTCTCCCAGATAGATGAAGTTCCCCCATTGTTGACCTTCCAGCTGTCCAGTGAACCTTCCAGCTTTCCAATGAGAGGTCAAAAGTGACTGTAGGGTTATGCGTCAGAGCCCAGCATAGTTCCTGCAGCCAACAGCTAGGCTGAAACTTCCCTAGGAGCCATAGGCAATCTGACTAGAGGCCACCACTTCAGAACGTGGCCCAAGCAGCCACACAAACACTAGAGCTCATGTTTTACCTTTTTTAACTTCACACAAAAGTTTGATAAAGTTAACAAAAATGCTAGATATTTTAATTTGATTAAAATATTTCAGGCTACTCAGGCTACATACACCTTCCCCAGGGCCGGCCCAAGGCTCCATGAGGCCCTAAGCACAATTAAAATTTGGGGCCCTCCATTTCAGTGAGAATTGAGGTTGCTTTTGACCAGTAGGCTCCAGAACAGCATTGAGGTTGCTGTTTACCTTCTACCGACAGCCTGACGTGTCTTTACAAATGAATGTGTTACACGTTAAAATGATGCCAGTGCGGTTTCTCCAAAGCTAAAATAATCAGAAACATAAATGATACAGCTGCAATGATAATATGAATAATATGTATTAATGAATGATGAATAGTGTCTTATAGGGTAACACATGTACAGTAGCTGCACTTGTGGCCTGAGTTTAATTTACAGAACATTCCTACATTTTGGTTTAATAAAGTGCAACAGCAACGTGCAAGAATAACTTGTAGTGCAAGAACGACCAAAAGAATGCAGCAAATTACAATTAGATATATCAAAATAAGAAAAAACTCAATTGCACAAAAGCAGACGGAAACAGTGTAACACAAATGTTTTAAAATCAACAAAGAAGAAAAATTAGAGGAACTTTGTAAATGTATGCAACTAAAACTTTGTGCAGATTTAGTTAAAAAAAGATAAGTAAACACCATTATTGCTCATATTTGACTTCTATTACCCTGGTCCTTCCTCAATATTCCAGCCACTCCTTAAACTTGTGCTTCCTGGCTCTTCTAGAGGCAGAGTCACTTATAATTATTATTAATTATACATGGAAAGATAAAAAATTAATTACTTTCTTTTAAACTGCTCTTTTGGGCTCCCTAGTGGCCACGGGGCCCTAAGCCGACGCTTAGTTCGCATATGCCTTGGGCCAGCTCCAACCTTTTCAAAGAAGGTTACTTCCATGGGAGAAAAAGAGCTTATTATATTATTCACAGTGTAGAGTTGTTCACCCAGTGATTATTTAAAAAACAGTTTTCCTACAGTCACCAAAAACAGACCATTCATCAAGGAGAAACTTTAAAGATTATTAACAGACATGTAAAATCCATTATTTTAAATGATGACACGTAGGCTTTATGATCATGTATGTGCATTTTGAAGATTCAAGAACACAACAAACCTGTAATTAGAAGCACGCAGGAACGTATTAAAGCAATGCGGATCCCTCAGTAGAGATTCTCCCAGACAACCCTATGGACCCTTTTTGTGGACCCTTCAGCAACGCAGCAGGTCATTAAGCCTTTCTCAAATTCTCCTATTAAAGAGAGCATCTTACAGAAATCTTACCAAAGGCTGATATGTTTATAAGTAATTACATTCACGCTGAGGAATACCTAACAGCAAGGCAGGGGTCACTTTAATTATGTTACCTGGAAAACTAAATAAATTAATGAGAAATGATTCAAAAGTGGATTAATAGGGCCAGACCTCGGAGTGTGAGGGTCTGGACTTTTTCTGGCATTTGCAGGCTGAAGAATGGATTCAGCATTGATGAGAAAGGTAGCGGTGATGGCTCTCAAAAGGTCGACTGCAGAAGGGATTATGACGCTGCTCAGTATCGACAGATGCGACTCGGAAGGGTAGGGGAATGGCTTAGAAAGCAAATCGCACAAAGTGAAGCTTTCTTTTTCCTTTCATCCTTTTTCCACCATCATTTTAAAAGCTTCTTACTGTGAAAACCTTATAATCAAACATTGGAAATTGAAGACCATATTTTCAGGAGCTTTCTTAGGTTTGACTCAGGACATTTCAGAAAAGCAATTTAAAACCTTTTCTTCTCCCACACAATGGTTTGTCTTTTGATCGACTAAAATCTGATGTCGCTTTCCATCAGAACGGTTTATAGAGTTTAAAAAAAAGACTTATCTATAATAAGGAAAAGTACAAGATAACCAGGAATGTTTGGCTGTGGCCAAAAGAACCCCAGTGATTACACAGAATGACACAAACTATTTTCATTGTTTTTATTTTATTTTTTAAATGTAAAGGATGAAATGCACAGATCCTATTCCACAATATGATCTCCATATTTCATATTTATAAACCAGAGGGCAAGTATAGTTTGTGTCACTGTGTTAAAACTGGCCATGTGTGCCATAGCAGTCTGTCAGCTGTGGCAAAATGTACATTATTGTGTCATGTTCACTAGATGGCGGCAGAAGCAGTGTTTAAAGTAACTTCTCCTGTAATTTAAAGGTGTAAATCCACACAGAGAATAAACAGGACAATTTTAAAGGAAAACTGGGCAAAATAGTCATAGTGAATCGAGTGATTTATCTGAGAAACAGCAGAGTGATTAATACAGTGTGCATTTACTTACTATTTCCAGTTATAATGCCTGTTAAAACAGAGGCAGACTCGTATCAAAGAAATACCCGGAAGCTAACACACAATTTCATGGACATATTTGCAGTATATTAAGGAGTAGAAGGTTTCTAAGTGGGAAGAAAAAAAAGTTAGCAACAAGAAAATGTCAGAGTTATGATAAGTGTGTTAAATCTGTTCTGTTGAACTACATCCATGGTCCCTTTTTGGGGGAACAAGTCAATTTTAAATAAGTCAGGCCTTCAAAAAATTCCCATTACAGAATCAAGTATATATGCAGATAAACCGTTTGAAATTTCTGAGGTGTAAAAATATATAAAACTTGTAAAACAAAAGGAAAAAATAATGTAAGTTATATCTTTCATCTAAAAGCTTTTGCTTTTTTAAAAGGTTTGTCCCCCTTTTGCCACATGTTTTCAACAGTGATGATAGATAATACTGATGAAAGCAGATATAACATGGAGGCAAATCCAGTAAAAGTGCAGTTTTCAGACGCTGCCACACACTCCTACAATCTGTGTTAAATCAACAAAACAAACACACTAATCCTCATCAGTAACACTAAAAAACCCAAAAACTCTCCTTTTCTATGTCCTCGCAATCATGCGTCACATCAAAATAAAAGGTGAATGAAAAGGAGGTTTGCCAAGAATTAATAAGTGTTTTCTTCCAGCTTGGATGGTCCAGTGGTATTGGTCCATAAAGCTTTCTTTTTTTTTTTACAGCTTACAGCTCCAAAGTGATGTAGGGAACAAGATGTAGGAAATAGACCACAGCAAGTAGTACACACATGCAGGACGGAAGGAGCAGCAGAACACCATGGCGACTCCTAAGATGGAAGGAAAAACGGAAAAAAGGAAATTAGACATCTGTCTATTTATCTATAACCTTTTCTATGTCTAAATATATATGTTTATCATCTGAGGGTTTGCTGTGCACCTAACATTTTACGATACAGCCAGATAAGCCTGCAAATATGAAGCCATTATTTGCCTAAAAGTCATGATTTCTAGATAACTTTACCTCCAGCGTAAACCACTTTCTTCCATGTCTGCGACTCAAGCACTTTGTCGTGGGGATAGAAGTTCTGACTGATCATAAAAACGATCATTGCCACAGTGATGACCCGTAGCACGGTCATGTTTCCTCCCGACAGCAAGCAGGCACTGGCGAGGATGGCGGATGAGTAGAGGCAGGGGAGGCCGCGGTACATGAATGGAATACCTGATAGAAAAACCAAAGGGGTTTTGTTTTAGGATTGTAGACAAGGAGAATAACAGACTTCAGTGGAAACATTCCCTTACAGTGACTCACCGCTCGAAAAGAAACACAGGCGGACGAACACAGACAGCACATAACACATGCACAGGAGGTTGTCCAGCAGGTCGGACGTCCTCAGCAGCAGGGCTGTGGCGATCCCAAAGGTGGTAAAGTCAGCAAAATCATCCAGCTTTGCACCTTTATATAAAAACAAAACACCACAACTGCTGACACCTGGGCCTTACATACAGTTTCTTTTTCAATTACTTTGTTATGTTTCTCTGATCAGTATTAAAACTCTCATAGCCATCAGTTCCTTTGTGCACATCATAGTGCCAATTATTATTTCTTCAAGCAAATTGAAAATCCTTTAGAAAATGAACCAATAATACTTTTTCAGTCAAAATGAATACTGGATAGTAATTCACTATTGAACTAATAGCCCACCTTTAATTGCTTAAGTCAAAATATACAAAAATGTTGAAGTAGTCGTCCAAATCTAATAATTGTATGTATTTATTTACATTTCTTTCCTAAAAGTCGTTTCCAATGTTATATCTCTCAGGTGAAGCTGAGACTTCACTGATGATGTTGTTTAAAATTGTGCTTTCTGAAGTCACCATTTAAACAAATATGGTTCACCGGTGCATAATAAATCAATCAATATAAACACGGCGAATGGATCACTATTTGTTCCATTAAGAGATGAGAAATTAAAAAGCATGATGTGTGCAGTTTAGTTCCTAATGTAAATGGTGTAATAAAGAAGACCGATTTAAACTGAAACTTTTTCCAAGGGCAGAATTTGTGTCATTACTTCATAGTTATGGTGATGTTACCAAAATAATTCATGATTAAAATTTTTTATCCATACTGCCCACACCCTGAACACACATTCCCATGTAAAGACATGGTAGTGGCAGCGTGTTGGGAAACTTCTATATAGCAGCGACAGCTGAATCCCGAAAGAAAACATGATTGAGGACCCAATACAGTTTGGAACAGTTTGGAATGCAGAGTACAGGCTTACAGTACGACAACAAGCCTAAACATCTGGCTACAAAAATAGGGTTCTGATTTCCATAAAATTCACTAATGTTTGTGATTATAATGCAAGAAAAAGTGTTTTAGGAGGAATACATACTTTTTCCAGGCACTTTAGATAAATGTATAGCTCCTCATCAAGGAGACAGACAGCATTCCTGCCATGTGACAGTAATGCGCTGTACCTGCATGCAAAAACATCTCAAAATGGAAACATCGGTGTCAGCCAAACAAGCAGCCTTTCAATAACATTCTCTGCTCTTTATCCCTTAGGAGCGCAGAGCATGTTTTTCAGCAGATGACGATGATGAGGTGATTCAGGCTGTAGCCCTGGAATGAACGGGTCGAAATCCTGCGGCCAGGGGTCAACAATTTTAGCAATTTCAGAAATGCGGAGAAGCCAAAGCAATGGGATAAAACAGACAATTGGAACTGGATGCCATGGACTTAGGCTGCTTAATCAGAAAGTGATTGTTCACTTGACAAAAACAACAATGTGCAACCTGCAAAGTCATGCAAAAAAAGCTTGTTTAGAGAAAGCGTCCAACAAAGATGCACCTGGGAGCTATTTTAAGCTTCTGGGATAATATGTTCAGGCATGATTTTTATAGGACCTTTGCCTCTACCAAGATTGTTGAAGGTGACCATTTTTTTTAATAATGGCTGTCGAGTCAACGTTACTTCAAACTCGTTACATTTTATTTTTCCAAAAGGGATATTGAAAGTTTCACATGACAAATGTATAAAATCTACACGATTCTCTTCTTGGAGGCACAATAAGGCAAGGCAAGTTTATTTGTAAAGCACATTTTCGTGTACAAGACAATTCAAAGTGCTTTACATAAGAAAAAAGATCAGAAAATGAAACAATAAAATCAGTTTTGAATTTAAAAGAAATAAAATTAAAATAAAATAATAATAATAGTATTCAGTTGCTATATGCACAGTTAAATAAGGCTGTTTTCAGCCTGGATTTAAACAACGGCAGAGTTGAAACCTGTCTAACCTCTTCAGGAAGACTGTTCCAGATTTTAGGGGCATAAAACTGGAATGAAGCCTCCCCTTGTTTGGTCCTGACTCTGGGCATCAGCAGGAGGCCACTACCTTGAGGTTCTCAGAGTCCTGGCTGGTTCATATGGCTATAACATGTCAGATATGTACTTTGGGGCTAAACCATGAAGAGACTTGTACACAAGCAAGGCTGTTTTAAAATCTATTCTTTGAGTGACAGGAAGCCAGTGCAGAGACTTGAGCACTGGACTAATGTGGTCATATTTCCTGGTTTTGGTCAGAACTCGAGCCGCAGCATTCTGGATGTTCTGAAGCTGTTTTAAGCCCCGTTTAGAAAGCCCAGTGAGCAGGCCGTTACAGTGGTCTAACCTGCTAGAGATAAAAGCATGGATAAGTCTTTCTAGGTCTGGTTTAGAGACTATTCCTCTGATCCTGGAAATGTTTTTAAGATGGTAAAAGGCTGCTGATGTTACTGATTTAATGTGGCTGTTGAAGTTCAGGTCAGAATCGAGTATTACCCCAAGATTTCTGACCTGATGTTTAGGTTCCAGAGAGAGCGTC
>JAVLVB010001109.1:199205-275255 GCA_032876305.1 Orestias chungarensis
ATATATATATATATATATATATATATATATATATATATATATATATATATATATATATATATATATATATATATATATATATATAAAACATGCTCTCTGCAGGAGGATATAACCCAGGCAGCGCTTTCCTCAGCACCACATCCATCACATCCATGGGTGCAAATAGGAGAATTAAACATCTTCCAACATCTTTAAGCCAGAGACAGACAAACACGTACAAACGAAACTTTTGGAGCTCTCTGCTTCTCAAACAGTCTCGCAAACATGCAGGAGGAGGAAACTACGCTCAACAAAGAGGTTCAAATTAGATTAAATGTGAGACAGAAAAAAATAAAAACAAAGTGTTAAATCTAAAATTCTAAAAGCTTACCTGAAAGAGGCTCCACAGATTTCTTTAATTTAATCAAATGATGAATATGTAAATAAATGTCTGGATTTATTATAGGCTCTTTTATTTATTTCTTCTTTTCCTGTTTTTTTAAATGCAGAATAATTTCCTTTTATTTCTTATCTGTTGTATATATTGATAGCTGTCAAGAAAGTGCAGAATGAGCGCACTGGACAGTCTGCTCCTCGCTTTTTAAGCGCGTCCTTTCAAAACTGCAGCCACAAATCCGCTGGAATTTTCCAAGCGGAAATGACGTTGACCCCCACCCTCCTTGTTTTTTTTTTCCAAAGCCTTTGAAAATGTGAGGTTACTGTGAGTTACAAAATATATATACACACACAAAAATCCCCATATTTTTCTTACCATGCAATATTGAATCTGGCTAAAAAAAGTTTTTGTATTTATTTTGTCTATTAAAAAATATCCATGTGAGACATTCACAGGAGACAACAGGCCTGCTTCATTTCTGGGGATAATTTTGAGATGCCTAAAGATGCAACATTTATTTTTTTGTGAGTCTAAACAACATCATGATTCAACTGTGCCGTTGCCCCGAAGAACAGATAAGATTCGGGTAGATAGCAGAGAATGATGTCCGGGTGATCATGCTTTGCAAGTTTCCTGCTTCACAAAATGGGTGGATCCATGACACAGAAACATGTGAAAAGACTAAAGCAAATTTTTAAGACATCAGTCAGGCAAGTGATTGGGCCCTAATTGTCCTTCAAATAATTATAAATTGATTTATGGATGACATAGTCAATGAATTTGAATGACAATCATGAAGCCCTGAATTTAATTTCTGCAACAATATAAAAAAGAACGGTACACCCGGAAAACCTTTATCAGTTACTCCAACTTTGTCACAAGGTGTGAGTAAAAATGTCGGCAGAGTATTGTGAGAAGTTTGTGGACGGATACCCAAAATATGCAACCAAAGTTATATAGTTTAAACAATAATTTGACCAAATACAATGTTGTGAGCGAAAAAAGGTATGGCAACAAAAAAGTCTATGGGGGCCAGTAATTTTAATTTTGATCCAGTATACATTACAGAAAAATAAAAAATAAAAAAATGTCACTAGTTTACTCAATTCTTGGTTTTAAAGCAACACCAACTAACTTTTTAGCCATCATCAAATATTTTCATTCAGCTCTGTAATGGCCTGTGGGGGTCTGTATTGCTTTAACCGGCACTAATCAACTTTAGGAGGGTGGCAGGAACCCTGCCACACAAAACTACAAATGTGCCGACTGCTTTACGGCATATGTCACATGTCCCACAGTAAATGATCAAAATTATTAGAAGTACTGCAAATAATAGGATAAGTAGATATAAACTTCTGAGCTTAATCGTCAGTCAGCATTTTTATACAGATTGTATGTAATTATGTTGTTAGCTTTTTATAATTTATTTTTAAGAGACTCGTCTTTGGACCAGGCATGAAATAAACTCTCCTTATAATATATTTAATATAACTGCTAAAGCTCATTTTGCCTAAGATAAACCTATACAATATATAAAACATTATAATTCAATAGACTTTACAAGCCAAGGCCCAGATTGTTTTGGTTTTCTGTCATAATTGATGTGTTTTGGGATTCTTAAATGGCAGCAGACCCTTGTACATTTTTATGGATGCTGATTCATCTTGAGAGTGTCTTGTTGAATTCCTTGCTTGCCTTTGAACAAATGCATTACCAGCTAGTGTTTACAGTTGAAACAGAGGTCCCTGCTTGTGTATCATTGACCTCAACATTGTTTGCAAGTTACATATTGTTGTTTGCGTCTGGAATTTAACTTTTGCAGGTTGTGTTCATTTGCACCTTTTTTTTACAGACACTGGACCTTAAAAATAAATGTAAACAATTTAACTCATACCTGTGGGACCAATGTATTCATGATAGGAATTTACTTGCAATCATTTTGTATGACAGAGAATGCTGCAGTGGTTTTCCACAAACAGTGAAAACTAAAGACACGTTTGTCATTCTGAGCAGAAATCCAGCTGTAAGATAAAAGAACAGCTCAAAATTTTGATCTTTCATTGAATCATTTTTAACAATATAGTAAGCATACTACTGTAAGTGTGATGCTTCATTTTTATAGCAGATAATTTAATTTAGTTTATTTATGTGGTGCCAGTTAACAACCCATTATCTCAAAGCACTTTACGGGACAAATGTTTTCATTTCAATTGTACATTCAGACATGCATGGTAAAGAATTGACAGCGTTGATTCACAGCAGGAGAGTTGTGGGTCTGGTTTAAGAGTGTTAGCTCCACTCTGTCTCTGTGGCTTAGACTCTCCTCTTCATTGTTGTAAATTTGAAGAAGACTGACATGATGATCAAAAAGATGAAGGACAGCAAGTAGCCAAGTGTAACACCAAGAATGACCAACTTCTCAACACAATGATCATGTAACATTTGCAGCATTTCCGTTTAACAGATTAATGAATTATTTAATTGTGACGAAACGCATCATTTCCGCTGTAAAAACTTCGTTACCTTTGCCCGCTTGCATTGCTGCAAAGCAGGTTATGTTACAATCACCGTAACAAGGTTAGCATTGGATGCTAGCTAGCAAGCAACAGCATCATGGCAACCTAATCTGCGTTAGCGTACGGAGGTTTTGTTTTGAGACAAACCACGAACATTGCATACCTTCGTCGTTCGTCGTCTCTTTATGGTGGCTAAATCTGAACATGGGAGACCTGCTGTCTGTTGTGGTTCCTGAATATGGAAGAACAAAAGCAGGCAGTGCCGAAGCTAGCTTCCGATTCGTCGAAAGCAGTGCCGAAGTCAGCTTGGGACTCGGAGCTTCATCAAAGAGGTTTAAGGCTCACTAATTTTATTAGACACTGTATTAACATGTAACATATTAGCACATGCCCTTGTGGGTGGTGATCGTAAGGTATTTCCTAGAACCTGTCTTAACTGGTACCTGAAGGCAGGCCTGTGAAAGGTCCAGTTTGCTGAAACTATGCCCCCCCAGTCACCTTCAAATCTCCACATATGCTTACTTCCGGTCTTCTTCATGACAGGCACTACAGGGGTTGCCCCATCGCTAAACTGAAATCTTTGCATGTTTTCCTGCTGAGTTTGCCCGGGGCTAGTAAGCTACGCAGTAACCCATATGTAGTTGCCCCCATAACACTTAAAAACACCGCCGCCTTCTTTGCAGCGGGAACATCATCGGCTTCAATAAAAATGTTTAAACCTCTCGACATAAGTCGACCATTGCTCCGATGACTCGTCACAAGCATCGACGTCTCCCAAAAGTGTTGCCCTTCTTACTGGTGGTGGCACAGCTTGTCCCTCTAATCGAGTTGTCTCGGGATTCTTCTCCTTCCACCGCTAACGCTGAGCCACCTCAATCAGGTGGGTTACTTGCTTCGTCGCCAATTTATAATATCTTGCCAAGATTGGAGCTCGCACGAACATGACGGTACTCTTAGACGGGTACTTCACACACACACACACGCACGCACACACACACACACACACACGCGCACACACACACACACACACACACACACACACACACACACACACACACACACACACACACACGCACGCACGCACACACGCACACACACACACACACAAAATACTTCTTCTTCTTCTTCTTTTCTATCATGGCGGATCGCAAGCAACTTTAAGGTGCATACCGCCACCTACTGTACATGAGTGTGTAGCAATTTTTCTTTACATCAATTAAATTCTATTTTTTAATTTTGTATTTTGAATATATATAAATAGTGCTCTCCTTAATCTGCAGATATCCAGCATGTCTCCCTCATTTCCCAAAGTTCCTTTTAGACTCCATTCCTGACCTGTCCTTCCAACCATTCTTCTTAATTTCTCCCTTTCAGGTTCATATTTTTTAAAGTTCTACATCTTCTTTCACTCCACATCCTTCACATATAACATTACTTTTCCTCCCCATCAAATACAAAATATCATTTAAATAGGTATGACCTACTCTCAATCTGCTCATTATTATTTCCTCCCTTCGATTTCTCATGTTAATATTTCTAATCAATACTGACTTTTGAACTCTATGCAATCTTCTACCCTTCTTACCTTCATTCCACCTTTTTGCCATTTTTCCATTTCTTTACTTTTAATATGAGATTTCCCTTCCCCTTTCCCAAAAGGAATTGTAATTGTTATTGCCCCGTTTAAAGCCCTCTTTGCTAATTTATCTGCCTTTCCATTGCCTTTAACACCTTCGTGTGCTGGTACCCAACAGAACCAAATATCAATGCCACCCCTTTGTAATCTAAATAGACTGTGCTGTATTTCTAATACTAAATCTTTCCTATCATTTCTTTCTCCCTGAATACTTTCTAAAACTGCTTTGGAATCTGTGCATATCACCCCCTTGTCTGGTCTAACCTCCTCTACCCACTGTAAACTAAGTATAACAGCCACCATTTCTGCTGTGAAAACAGATAGTTGATCTGTTATTCTTTTAGAAATGTATATTTTAAACTCTGGTATATATATTCCTATTCCCACAGATCCTTTTAAATTTTTAGAGCCATCTGAATATATTTTAAGGTAATTATAATATGAGTTTCTTAAATATAAATCACTCTTTACCCCTATTTCATTTAAATTCCAATCATTTTTCATTATAAGAAGTCTCATGTCTACATTTGTCTCAGGAAATAACCCTGGAGGAAAAACATTAATGGGATTAAACTGGGCTATTTCCTTATCCTGTAATCCATACATTTTAACCAATTTATTTATAGTCCATCCAAATCCATTACTCTGAAACTTTGAATATTCCCAGCAGTTCTGCAAAATTGTTGAATTTACATTTCCTTCCACACTACTTTTAATTTTCATCCAATAAGCTAGAGCTAATTTTACTCTTCTCATTTCCAGTGGAGTCTCTACAGTATCTATTAAAAGAGCATTAATAGGTGTTGTTTTCACTGCGCCTGTACATATACGTAAAGCCCTACTCTGTAAAGTATCTATCTTTTGTAGTGTTGTTTTAGCTGCTGCTCCATATATAAAACTGCCATAATCTATTATTGATCTCAAGAGAGCCCTATATATGTTTAATAATGATTCCCTTTCTGCACCCCAGTTGTTTCCAGCCACAGCCTTTAGTAGATTTATAACTTTCTTACATTTAGTTTCCAAGTTATCTATATGTGTTTTCCATGTATAAGAACTATCCAACCATAATCCTAGATATTTAAATTCTGCTACCCTTTCCAATGTCTGACCATATAATGTTATTGTTCCTATATCAATATTTCTCTTATTTGTAAAAACCATAAAACAAGACTTGCTTGCTGATAATTTAAAACCCCATTCGTACGACCATTTTTCTACACTACTAATTCCTTTCTTAATATTTCCTACCACATGTTTTATATTTTTTCCCCTCATCCATATGGCCCCATCATCTGCATATAGTGCAGATTTTATACATTTATCAGTTTCAGAAAAAATATCATTAATCATGATATTAAATAAGATTGGGCTAATTGCACTACCTTGAGGAATTCCATTTTCCACATTAAATTCTTTTGAATAATCATTCCCAATCCTCACTCTTATTTTCCTACCCAGCAAAAAATTTGATATCCAACTGTATATCTTCCCATCAATTCCCATCTGCTTAATCTTTATAAGTAGTCCTTCTCTCCATAATGAATCATATGCTTTTTCAATATCAAAAAATACTACAATCATTATCTCCTTCATTTTTAAAGCTTTCTCTATGTCATTACTGACTCTAGTTAGTGCATCCATTGTTGCTCTCCCTGTTCTAAAGCCACACTGATACCCATTGATTAATTTCTTCTGTTCAAGAATAAATTGTAATCTATTGACTATAACTTTCTCCATCCATTTACTTAAATGAGAAGTTAAAGCTATTGGTCTATAGTTATTTGGACTGATAGGGTCTTTCCCTGGCTTATTAAATGGTATAATTGTTGCCCTTTTCCAGCTATTTGGTATTAAACCTTCTTCCCATATTTTATTAAACAATTTTAATATTAATTTCAATGTTACTTCCGGAATCTCTCTAAACATAGCATAGCATAATTCATCTTCCCCTGGAGCTGAGTATCCTGTCCCTTTCAATACTGCTTTCATTTCTTTCATGGTTATATCCATATCTAGTGTTGACATATACTTTTGACATTTTTCCAATATATTTTTATGCAAGTTTTTGAATCTTATGCCATCTATGAATGTTTGTAAGATGTTCAACACTATGAACTGCAGCAAATGTCTCACCTAATAAATCTGCTTTATCTTTATTTAAAACTAATATCTCCTGAACTCTAACTAAGGATGGTATTTTAACATTATTTCTTTTCCCATTCATTTTCCTAAACATAGACCAAACATTCTGTAATTTTATTTCTGATCCTATTGAGGAACAATATTCTCTCCTTGTTTTCTTTTTTGCTTCCTTAATAGTTTTACGAGCCATTGCTCTTTTCTTTTTATATACAATAAGGTTTTCGGTTGTTAAATTTTTCTTTAAAATTTTAAATGCCTTGTTGCGATATTTACCAGCTCTGCTACATTCATCATTCCACCCAGGAACTACTTTTTTCTTACCTTTTACTTTTATTTTTGGTATGCTAGAATTTGCAGCATTTAAAATATGTTCTGTTATCTGACTTGTACATTCTTCAATGTTGCCTTTTAATGTAACCATATGACTGTTTTTTTCACCATTTATTTTAAATTTTAGCCAATTAGCTTTATTAAAGCACCATGTTGTTAATATGAAATCGTCTTGCGTGTTTATATTATCGTTAATTATTGTACTCACCGGAAAATGATCACTTCCTAATGTAGACTCCCAGTTGACATCCCATTCACATGAACTAACAAAACAGTCAGATATTAATGTAATATCAAGACATGAAAAAGTGCTTCTATAAATATTTACTCTTGTACCTTCTCCATTATTAAGACAAACTAATGACCTTTCATCCATCATTTCTTCAATTATGTTACCATTGTGATCCATCTTCCTGCTACCCCAAAGACTATTGTGGGCATTGAAATCACCACACCATAATTCTCTTCTATGTCGTTTCCCTGCCAGTTCCTTAAACATTTCACAATCAAGATTTTTACATGGATTATAATCATTAATAATTTTAATATTTCCATATTTTCTTAAATTAAATATTTCTATATTGACACATTCTAATTCTTTGTTTATTTAGTTTTTCTTATAAGCTATTCCATCTTTAATTAAAGTGGCACATCCTCCTCCACTAGTATTACTTCTATCCTGTCTTTCTATGCTATATCCAGGAATATTAAAATCTAAATTAGGTTTCAACCATGTTTCCTGAATACATATTATATCTGGAATTATTTCTAATTCATAAACAAATTTTTTTAATTCTTGACCATTGGCAATTAAACTTCTGGCGCTCCATTGAATAATATTTAGAACCATTAGAAAAGCTTGGATCCTAGTCCTGAGCATTTTCTGTTGTTTCAGTGGCACTCAAAATGGTCTGAATCTGATCTGCTTGGATGTCTTTCATATCTAAAAACCTTCCCGCTGCTGTCACTATTGCTTTTATTTTATCACTTTTTTTCTTCATTTGCACTGCAACATTAATAATATGGCACATAAATGCTACAAAGTTTCCTTTTTTCACCACCATTGTATTTTCATCCACTCTACATTTATGCAAACATGCATTTTGGACATTTGTTGTTGGTACTAAGATTTGTCTCTGATCATTTTGCCCTTGACTTGTATTCCAAGTTGTGTTTCTTTGACCTGTTCCTCCCAACCTCCTTCCTCTTGCACCATCTGTCCTGACTCTTTTTAAAGCATCTGCATATGAAACTCTGTCTGTTATTTTGATTCTTTGAGCTTCTCTGGCTTCCCTTTGTACTTGACATCTACCATATGCTGCGCTGTGTTCTCCTCCACAGTTACGACATTTGATTTTAGCATCTTTATCACATTTTCCATATTCATGTGGACCTCCACATCTTGCACACCTAACTTTTCCCTTACAATCCTTTGCAATGTGTCCCATTCTTTGGCACGTAAAGCATCTAAGGGGTTTAGGGATGTAATCTCTAACTCTGTAATTCATGTATCCCAGCTGGATATTTTCAGGCATAACATTTTCAAACTGTAGGATTACAGCCATAGTATCTTTAAGTTCCTTGTCTCTTTTACTTTTAATCCTGGTGGCGTCTGTTATTTCCCTCCTTTGATTTCTTTTTTCACATCCTCCATTGTCATTTCAAGTGGAACTCCTGAAATTACTCCTCTCAGCCTTGCTAAAGATCCAGGAATATGTGTTTTAATTCTTTCCCCCCATCAAGGTTTTCCTCTTGATTATCTTCTGTTGTTGTGGTTCACTGACAGCATCATTAACACTCTTCTGTTGTTCATGATTCTAGCCGTTTTGATTTTCCCTATTTCCTCCTCTATTGCTTTGGTCAGCTTTATCGGATGAATATTTCCCCCCATCTTGCTTAAACTCCACCACGACTTTGAATTCCTCTTTTATAGTACAGTCATCTTGTTCTCGTGAACTCGCCCGTTTGTTGGTTTTTGTCCTTTTGCTCATTTCTGCTCTTGCTTCACTTTCTTCCGACCAACTTCTCGCCCTTTCTTGTCTCTTTCTAAGTGCTCTTTTCATTCGTGCTGATCTTGACATCATCCATTCCATCTCATTTCCACTATTTCCTCCTGATGTAGAAGCCATGTTGGTACAGTCAATGTGCAGTTTATGCGATCCACCAAAATCAAACCCTACCGCCTTCGTTTGTCTCCGTCCTTCTTCCTGTCCACGCCTCCCTGCCCGTCCCCGTCCCCACACACACACCCACACCCACACCCACACCCACACACACACACACAGTCAAAAACGCGGATTAGCTGTAATTTAATCCAATAATTTCACAACTACTGGTTTAAATCAATGTAATAAAAACAAGCGTGCACTCAAATGCAAAGCACAGCAATTTAGTGTTAAAAGAGAGAGAGACCTCAAAATTACAAAGAGCACATGAAGTTTTATTTTTATTTAGGGAAAGAAAAGTGACAGAGAATGTCTTTGACATGGGTAATGAAAAGGCCAGATCTTGATCACATAAAAGTAATATTCCAGTACTTTAATTAAGTTAGTTAAAAAATTGTTATTCTGAAATAAAAAACAAAAATTGTCATTACTTAAATTGGACTTTGCATAATACTAATGGTGATTAAAAAAAGCAAAACGTAAAAAAGAACCATTAAACACAAACTGTATCTTGACTAGTTTGTATTAATTGATATTTCACATGTGACAATCCAGTTTAAAGGTCAGATTCTCAAATGTCAGGCAACAAGCCTACTAGCTGTGATCATATATCACACTCTCTTTAGTCCATCCCTTCATGATAACGTCATTCTCATATATCCATGTATTTGATGCCTAAGACATTGGTTCTTTGTATAAGGGCCGGTTTTATTCTCTGGGAAAGGGAAGTACATACATTTGTGTGGGTTATTTAAGAGCAACTTACTGAGTGGGGAGACAATGCTTATTACCTTTAGATATAAGAAAGCTAATCAATCAACAGAAGCTAAGAAAAAAGCAAAAAAGCAGATAAAAATGGATAAAAAAATATGTTCATTTTGGGATTGTCAAAACACTTATTCTAAACTTTAACGAAAAGTAAGAAAAAAGATGCATGTGAAACGCTTATCAGAGCCACACTACAGAGATCTCTTCTGAATGAACATGAACTCAGCTGCTGCAGATAAATCTGCCTCTGCAGAGCTAAAAACCCACAGAGCCTTCAGAGGTTTCTAGCTTTCCATGTTCAATCCAAAGCTACCAAATCTGACTTTATACGGTTGAAAAACAAGAGGCAGGCTGTTCTGGGTTGGCCGTCCTGAGGATGTGGACACATGTACACTCCAGGCTTGAAGTGGAGTAATCTGCTGGAAACGCAAACAGTTAAAAAATACTTGAAAAACATATATATTTTAAATAAACCATCTTCCCCAACTGACATCGTTACCTACCTGACTGGCAGATAGTTTAAAAAGATACTATTTTCAACAACCAAACATGACAAAAAACAACTTTTTTTTTTTAACTCATTTTTTAGGTGTACTAAATAATAGAAAGGCAGGTGGAAACAATAAACTTTGCCATATCTGCGAGCTATGTCAAATCACATGCATATCAACAAAAATGTTTGTCTTTTAAATGTGTTTTTAGACAACAATTAAGCCAAATTACCATCTTCATCTCTGAAAATTAGCACCAAGTTTATAAACAACATCAAATTGAAGAAAGACAAGACATAAAAAAGTGTTGTGACATAATTAAAAAATGAAAGAAAAAAACAACCAAACCGATAGTTATACATGTAAAAATGAGTGTTGCTTTTTTATTTGGCATCCTGAGTTGAGTAATGGAGTCGCATGTGACTGTGACCGAGTGTGCTCATCTCCCAACTGTTTGCCAAACATGCTTGCAGAAAAAAAACAAAAAAAACAAAAACAAACTTTACCTATGGAAGTGAAAAAAAAAAAAAAAGGCCTACATATTTTCAAGTAACGGTAAAGTTAGGCCTATGAAAAGCCTCTGACACACAGTATAATAACCCAGAACCATCTCTAGGAAAGACAAAGAGCAGTTGTAGTGTTAGTTTGCATGTTTTACCCCACAAATCATATTTATATATTCAAATGCATATAAATAAAATAAAAAAATCAGTGCTGTCAAAATATCTCCAACTTCGGAGGATCTGACCTATCTTACAAGGACTAATATGCTCTACTAATAATCTTTTCATGGCTAAAAGTACTGCTGGAAGTATGAAAACATTACTACTCCTCTTCCATCCGTCCTTCATTCAGAGTACAACACTGAGGCAGAGAAGACTTGTAATATTGTTTTAAAATGTCCTCTTTTTTTTTTTTTGGAGGGGGGGGGGGGTTTGCTGCAAAGAGAGATGAGTTTCGGTTGTGACATGGTTTGTTTCTTTTCTTCTGTCTTTGTTGTTTTTTTGTTTTTTTGGTTGTAGCAAAGCATCGAGTTGGTTTCAGGCTCTACGAGGGTTAAGTCTCTCCGAGGGACTCGGCTGTGTGTGAAATCACTCCATAGTCTCTGTGTGTATATGCTTGTGTTGAGCGTGTGTCTTTGCGCATGTATGTCTATGTAGAGCAGGGCTGAACGTTGACGCCGTGAGCAGCGTGAGCCTGCAAATCAATTGCCCGACCTGGCTCTAGACCTGGCCGAGAGTTCATGAGCGCCAGGTTCTGAATGCAGCCTCTAATTCCTGAGGAAAACTTTCCTCCTGTCAAAGCACTGATGTCTGGGGCTCCACCTATGCAGGAAAGGAAACACAGATTTGAACCTTGTAGTAGCATATGAAGACCTCTTTCAAGCATCCTAGCTAAAGCTGATATATGTAGATAGATGGACTTCAGTTAAGGTCATAAAACTCAATTCTTTTAAACAATCCTTAGAGGCAGAGCCACCTGAGATTTTCAGTCAGTTCTAGAACATTCTATCCTCCATCATTGTTGTTCATTTGCTGCTTACATGTTATATCGTGTCATACTGGCAAGATAGTTTTAGATTTTAAATACTGACATTTAGCTGTAAATGTCAGACTTGCTCACCGAGGTATAGGCTGCCCTTGGTGTTAACCATGAGGCTTTTGCCTTTAGACTGTCCATGTTGATTGTCTCCTCCATCAATTTGGAGAAATCCATCTTTTCCAACCCTGGAGGAAAAGGGAAACAGTAGAGTTCACAACAAAATGAGGACATTGGTTAAAGAGAGAAGAAAATGAGCCATAATTTCGAAAATGCTTAAATGCTGAAATCAGTCTTCACAGAACATCCGCTTAACATGAAAAGAAACACACCTGGCTGCTGTGATCTTATGCCACTTTCCATCGTTGATGGGCTTTGTTGACTTTATTCCTGCTTCTCCACTGCCCAGCTGGTAACTATGCATCATATGAACAATTATCATTACCATAAAAATATACATGAACTTAAAATGATTTTAAATACATTTAGAGCTAAACTAAACAAGAGGGTCTTGGTAAGTGCTTAAGTGCCTGAACTCCCCGTAATTGCATTCTTATATGGTACGGAAACAGGGTTATCTTTATATAGATATTTATATATCTTTCCCACCATAGATCAATCTAACACACAGTAGCCAGCTTTTTTACTGTTACATATGTTTCTATTTGGTATTAGGCAAAAAGGAAATGGCACTTTAGCAATATTTTCTTACCTTTTATCTGGCAAAGACAATACATTAGGGGGTATCAGTGCATGTTGTGAAACACAGACCTATGTAATAGTCTCAGTAGGAGTCATACCTTGGACAACAGTCCCGGTATGCTGAAGGGTAAAATGTAACAGCTGGTACTGTGTACAGCTAGCGTTGTGAGCAGGCTTTTTTTTTGTTTAAAAAGAAGTGGTGGTACTGTGTACCGGCCCATACTGGCCCACCTAAAACACGGATTTTTGCTTAGAATCACCTGAAAACTAGGTGTCCCTTCTGAAGGCCAAGGCTGATGAAGTCCTGGCCTCTGCCATGTTCTCCGGGTACCTAAAAACAAACGTGTCAAGTCAATTATGAGTGTGTTAAGTTATTTATCGCCTTGAACCTTTGACCCCTGACAAAGTGGCTCATAGTAAATTTCCACATTAAGAGCTGCACTGAATAAGGATGATGCAATCTATTTGGGGAATGTTCCCCACATGTGACACTGTGACAAAAAAAATGCCATTCTAAACAACATTTTTCAAAAACCAAGCCTCAATTCACTTTCCTGTAACATATGTGTACATTTCCACTTTAAATGCAAAGACATTTGTTTTGCAAAAGGATCCACACCCCAGTAATATTTCTAAATTTTTGCAAGTCATGACCTCAGCCTTTAATGTATTGTAACTTATTTTTTTGTGTGACACATTACACTGGTTGAACTGAGATCCTGCTGGACCTCTAAACTATTCTTAAGTCTTACTTTTCTTGTCAGAAATGTCCTTTACATAGTTTTGTCAATCTTTTTGCTACAAATAGCCTTTTGAGTTTGTGGCAAAAGCTGCAAATTTGTATATTTGAGCAGACGATTTCCAATTTTTGCTGTTTTTTGTTCATGGGATTTGGCAAACTGTAAACAGGATTTCTTAGAGTTTTCTTTCTACATTGTTTTGTCACTCCAGCAGTTTTTCCACCTAAGCTTAGGTCCTCAGCAAAGTTCGCCAAAGTTAGATTATTTAAACTTTGACAAGACTATGTTTTACCTATTTGCTTTGTGTGCAGTGTTTTCTAATGTGCTGACAAACTCTGAGACATTTATGTATTCCATAATGAGAACTTAACACAGTGCTTTCCAAACATTTTTGGTTGTGAGCCCCAAAATAACATTGCCAGAGAACAGCTATATAATTATAATTACATACATTTATTTAAATGTATGTAATTATGTAATAAAAATATTGTGTATTTTGAATTTATTTGACAAAAATGACAATTATTTAATTCTGTTATTTAAATTTGTATTTTTTGAATTAAATTTTTGAATTACTTATCTGTTACTGCCTATATTTCGTTTTCCATGTTATATTTATATATTTGTGTAATTTTGCATGTTCTGGACTTTTATAAACAGCAGGGGTCACATTATTAGGATTCTGACCCCCCATCTGAGGGTCCCTATCCCCACACTTGGAACCCCCTGTTCTACCACATCAAGTCACAGCAACACACATTGAAGTGTGCGGGTGAAAAAAGCAAAATGATTTCAACTTATCAAAGAAGTGTAACTTTACATGTAATGCTAAAACAAATTCAAAACCACTATGAAGTGTCTCGTGTTTGAGTGGATACCTTTTCACTAGCATGCACCATTCGCAAATTTCGCTCGCTTTTCGTCTCCTGAGGAAAACGGAGGGTGAGGTTAATAGAAGCACATGCATGTATTTAGTGATGTGAGACAGAGCCGTCGATCTCAGCCAGCATGCCAGACAATGTCACAGCTTCAGCAGCCAATTAATCTTGCATCGTGATGATGATGAAGTGCAACTCAAAGAACTGATTAAATACAAATGCAATATTTTGTCAGTGATGCTGCAAAGAAGAATGACACAAAATGTTATGAAAAAATACTATCAGGTGGTATTATGGGTAAAGTGGGTTGGGTCATAATGAATGTCGGTAGTTTGGGGGCAAAGTGCATGATTAGGAGAAGAAGGGGGCAGGACTCACCACGCCCTGCCATAGAATCAAGCCCTCAGCAGAGCTGGTGTTGATTTCCATTTCTATCGTCTCTGGAGAGTCATGGACACTGAAACAGATATATTTTTTAAAACAATGATATAAAAATGTATTTCTTTCTATATTTATTTATTATCCTAAGAAATCCTATGAGAAAGAAAGCAAAAAGTACAAAATTAAACTTACGTTCTTTGGAAAATGGATTTCGGAAGAGCAATGTAGCTGTCATTCTGGAAATGAGCTGCAAACTGATAGGGAGAATCTAGAGAAATAAATGGCAAAGCAAAACGAAACAAAAAGAAAATACACAGTTAATGCTAAAGTGTTCCATCGCCATGGTTATGGCTCACTCTGGTGGTGAAAGGAAAGAGGACTCCATGTTTTTGGTTGGTTTGGTTAGATACAATTATCAACGAGCAAGTATTTCCATCGAAATTCATGGACAGAGAATTTTCTGTGTTAATATTGAAGACAGCAAGGTTATGTCATTTTTAGGAATTAAAAAAGAACAATAAGATATTTTATAATACACACAACAAACACCATTTTGCTGTATTTTGTTAATGTTCCATGGCACATGTGTACATTAGCAAAATTTAGTATTATTTAGATATTGCAGATATCAATCCCCACCACATCACAGCACCTCTTAATCTGAGATTGCCACCTTGGCCAAAAGGTTTTATACTGACAAAAAAGGCAACAGTTTTTGTGACGGCAATCTAAAATGAGTCAGAAATGCAAATGTGGGCAAAACTATGGGCAAAAGATGCGCTGCAAGTCTTCCTCCCTCCCTATCCTCTCCATTTCCCATTAATTCACTCTAAAAAAAAGGCTATTGGAGCCTGAAAAAGTTTATGTACCCAGAATATGTCAATGGAGATCTCCTTGCTGTAGTTGTATGATACACAATTAAAAATCTAAGGCCCTTCATGTTTTCTGACCAAAGCCTTACTGTGGTCTATTAGGCAACCAAATTTACATTCTAAAGTGCTACAGTATGTTGTGTTGTAATACAAATATGATTGACACATAGCACTTTGGTGTATGTGATGATGGTTCAGCAATTTAATATAGGCAGAACAGAACTAATATTTATGATTTGTGCTTTAGAGTTTGTATAAACAACCTTTTAAGTCAGCAGTACCCACCACTGCTAGGATGTTTAGAGGAGCCATCATAAAACATCACCCCTGTAGTTTTGATTGGATTACAATAGCAGCTTGAAATCAATCTTGGACCATTAAGGACCTCTAGAAAAAGTACCGTCCAGGGAGAAAAAGGTAAAAACTGACAACCTCCCTAAGTCATGAAGACATTTGAGCTTGCCTTACCGCTATGAATAAAGATTGGTGTCGATACTTTGCTTAAAATCCAGGAGCTATTTTGTGATAAACTGGATGTAACAATGTGTCACAAGGGGACGGAAACATAAAAAAATTATAGGTCGACTGCGTTTAAATTCCTCAGATAGTAATTCCAGTCAGATCCTACTGGAGCTCGACATAAAACCGGATGTATTTTCCGATAAAAGCTTTTTGCAACAGATGAAATGTTGATTTTAGGACATTTAGACATTAGAATGGCAAAAAAAAAAAAAAAACATCTGAAACTTCGATATTACTGAAGCATTAAAGTTTGTCAGGCTAAAAATGTTTGGCCACAGTTGTGAAATAGACCGAAATGTGCAGCACCTAAATGCATGTACACTGAACTCATCATTTTAGCAGACACTTACAAGTCGTTAGTAGTCTGATTGCAAACATTTACACATGAACAAGACTGAAAGACTCGACTTTGAGTATTACAGAGAGAACAAGGGTTTGGTTTGGTTTGTTTTGTGTTGAGCAGGCAGTTTTGAAGCAACAAGACTTGTGAGTTGTGAACAGGCATCTTACAGGCATGAAAAAGAGGGAATTCCGTGTGTCTGCCTTTTCCTGTAGGAAACTGGCAACAGAACTGTTGTTTCCTGCCACCCAACATTAACAAGCAGATAAATCTCAGCTGAGAATTGAAAGCAGACACATATTTTCCTCTGTCTTCTTAGGGCAACACGTGTTAAGAAAATAAGACAGTTGAGTTTTGGCTTTGTCGGGACGCTGGGCCCCTCAAACCGAAACCGGGACCCTGTTAGTCTTGGTTGTTTCAGGCAGACTGAACATTAAGATACTGTACCATTCCCCTCGCTGCTTTCTGAACTCCGGAGGGCCTCGGGGGAGCTGAAGAACTGGCCTGTGTGCAGGATACAGGCATGAGATGCAGAAGAAAGAGACATGCAGGTATTTAGGGTTGTCTGTCCCAGAATGCTGTTCAGTGCTGGGAGTGCCCTGAGCGCTAACTGAAGTCAGACGGGGCCCAGTTTGGGGAAAATTTGGACCATATGGGCAGCGTGTTTCTGCCATTGCCTTTTTGCTTTGATGATTATGACCTCCATTCACACAATGAAGATTAATGGATCAACTGGCATGTGTGCTGCATACAAACCGGGTTTGTTCTTCCACCATGTCATCCAAAAACATGCAACAAGTACTTTGTGGTGTAACTAACTCCCTCTTCGATTTGTTTTATTAAAGAAGTAAAAGATAATTGTCTTGTGTTTACTTACTTTCCTCACAGCTGAGGCCAGTGTGTCCGCCTGTACATACACATCTGCCGTCGACACAAGAACCCCCGTTTTGGCACTGGATGTCGCTTTGGCACGGATACTTCACCACTTCACAACGTTCACCTGTAGAGCCGTAGACCAAGGGAGCGTCACAGGTTAAAGGCTGAGTTTGATTCATCCACATGTTTGATATCATTATTCTGATCAAAGACCCAATGATGACTCACTTTAACTTTAACTACGTTTTTAGGAGTTTTGAAAGAAACCTGCAGCCTCATAAATTATTTTTTGCCTCTAAAAGGCCGTCCTAAGAACATATTTGTGCGTGGAAACATCTAAGATTGAAATGATACATGCTAACTCTAATGTGTTAGCAATGCTAGCGGAAAGCTTTGTCTAAACTTTTAACTCCCTTACCATTCTGGTCACTGGTTATACCGGCACGGGCGCATCCTTGTCCAGTAATGTTTTTTGTAGTTCCAGTTGATACGGACAAAATTAGGACATTTTTAACACCAAACCTGAACTGTCTGTTCTCTGGTTTTGCCACTTTTGAAGAGCAGTAAGGCACAATGAGCTTCGCTGTCATGTCATCTTTACAGTATATTTTAGAGAAACTACAGACGTCAAGGATCCCTAATCAAAAGCTATTAGACTCTAAATAACAAGGCAAAAAGTTATAAAGTGTTTTAAAAAACACATAAATTATATGTATTATATAGACCACCTATAATACTCTAGTCAAAAGAAAAGAGTTTCTAAAATGATGCTTCTAAAATAAAAGATTGCTTCATGTTAGGCTTCTTACAGATCTTTATGCCGCAGTGAGTTGAGGACGATATGTTATACAGCGCTTGCTAAAATGATCCTCCACTTTGCCACAACGCAAAACATTTGGCTTCTTAGCAGATTTCAAAACACTGACCTTCAAATCCATCTTTGCACAGGCATTGGTACTCATACTCTGCGCTGGACATGCATGCTCCACTGTTCAGGCATGGTCGGCGGTCACAGGGACTGTTGTCAAAACATTTGCTTATTGACTTGCTCTCCGTGAAGCTGTAGGACAAGTCCAGCTTCTTGTTGTTAATGAAAACCTACAGACGGAGAGCAAGCAAGTCTAAGCTTCCGGAAACAGAAAAATCCCCAGCTAAAGTGTTGATCCGTGTCTTTTTGTGTAGGGAATTCTCACCTCTCCCATGCAACCATCGAACATCTGAGTAACATTAGCAGGCTTGGGCAGGATGTCCATCCTAGGCACTCCTCCCAGGTACATAGGAGTGTGAATGTTGAGGCCCTGGGCTTTTCCTGGAGACATCCTCCTTTCCACTGGGCCCTGGTCCACGCTCAGATGGCCAGCCTTCTTGTTTCGCTCGGCTACAACTCTGTGCCACTGGCCAAGAGAGACTGGCTGAGGGCTCAGCAGGACTGCCTGTCCTGGATGTCAAAAGAAAGTAAAAGCAATTAAGCCTAAACTTCAAAAACCAACAAAGCAGAACAAATAATGTAATTGTAAAAGATACGCGAATGAATTTTTTAAACTGTGGTACAAAACCTTACAAAAGTATTCCTATCCTTTCTGAGCCAGATTCATAATTGGATTTAGGCGTAGATTTTCAGTACGCCAATTAAAACATTCAAATATGATTCGTTCTCGATCTTTTCCTTGTATCTTTGATTGTGTGTTTAGGGTTGTAGTCCTGCTGGAAGCTGAACCTGCATCGGATCTCTAAAAGTTTGTATTCCACATGTTTAGCTTTACATTATGTGGATTGCATTAACGTTAATGCTGACTGCCTTCTGCGTAAAGGAAAACAATTCCTGTAGCAAATGGGAATGTTGTTTTTCATTCATAACTTTATCTAATCTAATCTGACTAAAGCACTTTCTTCCAAATATGCTTGGTGGGTTAGCAGTCGTGTTACATTCGTCCCATGTTTTGATGATGTGATGTAATATTTAAAGCCTATGATCTTGTTTTTATACCCCGATCTTGTTTTATACCCCGAACCACCCCGTGGGGTTCTACAACTTTATTCAGATGAATCAAATTGCAGGTGGCTGAATTTCAAATCAAAAGTACTTTATTTATCCCGAAGGGAAATTAAATGGCGTTTGAGTACCAGACAGATGATGGCAGAGGAGATGACACTCAACAACAGACCTATAGAAGATCTGCAACATCTTTATGCAAACCTTGAAGCTACTGCCGTTGCGTCTCCAGTCCAGTTTTATGTCCAGATAAACACAGAGATATTTGTATTCCTCAACCATCACCACTTCTTTTCCCATGATGAAAATAGAGGTTGATCTGACCCTGTTTCTACTGAAATCTACAATCATCTCTTTTGTTTTGTTCACATTCAGAATGACGCACTTCTTTATGACTACATCCTAAAATGTGTAAATACTTTTAGACGGGGCTGTATCTTCTAGCACTACTGATCACGGCATAACTGTACAATTAATTACCTGTGCCAAGTTCGTATCTGAACTCCACATGTCCCTCCACCATTGAAACGGCCACAAAGTCCTCCACCTTTGTTTTTTTGCCGCCGCAGAAAAACATCAGGCCGTTCCTTTGCAGTGGCTTGAACTCCAGCTCCACGCGCAGGTCATCGTGGACAATGGTCAGCGGTGGGTAAGCTATGTACGACTCAACCCCATCAAACAGTGGAGTTGTCACCAGCTCCCCTGTTAAGAATAAGTTAAAGATGTAACACTAATTGTTAATGGATCGGAGTGATGGATCCCACATTTTAATTAACGACTTAGCCTTCTGTTCGTTTTACCTTGCATGCATTTGTCTCCAAACTTGCCCAGATGGCAGCGGCAGTCATAGCCCAGGCCGTTGGGGCGGTTGATACAAGTGGCATCAGGTCCACAGGCCTCTGATGGAGTCACAGTTGCAAAATGTTACAACCAGAAGCGATTTTTCTTTTCTTATGTTCCAACACTCATTTTGCAGGTTTATACAAATGGCTGTAATTTTTTTATAGGCTCTATTAAGTTCATTGACACTTACCTGAGTGGCAGTGCAGAGATGAGTGATGCTGGCAGTTGCTGCCTGTGAATCCTCTGGGGCAGGTGCATTTATACAGGCTGGCTTCCGAGTCGTCACACCTTCCCCCATTCTGCAAAACAAAGTGAAATAAGTTGCCTAAATACAAACAAATCAAATGGTACGGAAATATTAGGAGGATTACAAGTGACCTGGCATGGGTAATCTTTGCAAGTGGGACAGTTTGTGACACCAGTAGAACTACGGTCGAGTTCTTTAAAGATTACTTCCTCTCCTTGAATGACAAGCTGACGAATGCAGCCTAGATTAAAAACAAACAAAACATTTGAACTAAAGTTGTTACACAGTCTTCTTCACTGTATTTTTCTCTCAGAGAGCAAACAGTATGAATTCTTACCCACAAAACCGGTTTTAATGCCAGCTGTTTTTGTGATTGATGTGTAGTTGGGGTAACCACCCACATGCAGCTCCTCATTCAAATCAAGGCCCTGGAACTTGCCCTGAAAAGCAGAGTACATTCAATCTGAACAGACAGGACTGCATGAAAATAAAGTTATAATGTATTTATTAGTAAAGATTTGCCGTCTGTTTGTCCCACAGGATAAACAAAGGCCACCTCAATTTCAGAAAAGTCTGCAGTTTGAAACATCACTATTGATTACGTTGATTGTTACATTGATTGGATGATATAACTCCACACCTCTCTTTTCTTTCTTTTTCATCATAAAGGTATCCACCCACCACTTTCTATTAGATTTAACATTTGTACACTAACATGTATCCCTGCTTTGGCCATTTATTTCATCCAACGTCCATAAAAATACAGAAACTGCTTCATTGTTTATACATGACGACTAAAATGTATTGTCTTAAATATTCCAACCCAGCTGCTCTTTTCTATTGTGGGATTTCATACTTCATAAATGACATTTGCGAATCAGTATATTATGCAACATTCTCCTTAAGGCATCACTACTTAAGAAGTACCAAACTGTGATTGTATGCAAACGTTTCCAATCAATTAAATTATCAGTATCGACATTCATCCTAACGAGCAATGATAGTGATTATGTTTCTTTAGCTTTTTAAAACTGATGATCAGTTGAAAGTAATATAATTCATCAGATTTGTCGTTAAAAAACTCATTCAATCTGTTCAAGGTATTTACTTTCGCAAAGACATTGATGCTTTATTTTAACTGTTGTGTCGTTTAATAGGGATATTGTGACAGTTGGTGTGAAAGTGAATTTTTAATCTGTCAAAGTGAAAACCTCACTTTCACTTTTCTTATTCACACATTGTTGAACTCTTGAGGTTTCTTTCTTTTTGGGGATCTACCTGGAATGACTGACATTTTAAAAACCACTCTACTTGCCCTCAATGACTTCCTCTTCTTGTGTTTTACTAACATTAATAACTTTCTTTGTGATTTTTGCATTATTTCTTAATAATTACCTGTGATTTTCCACTAATGGGCTCCCCTCCGTCCACCGTGATATATCCCTGCGTGAGGTTGCGATGCAGCTCCACTGTGTGAAACTCTCCCAGTTTAATGGGGTTGGGGTCACGTATGGTGGCCATGCCGGAGCCTACGTCGAACCTGGGATCAGACATATTTCAGGAATCACTGTCGTCGCCGACGGCGGCTGTCATTGCGCACCTTTTCCACAAGCCCCCACCTGAACTCCAAGCGTCCACTCACGAGTCCTAGAGAGATGAAGTCGGCTCCTGTTGTTCTTCTCTGACCGTTGTACAGGATCATGCCTGCAAGGCCGAAAACAAACTAAATCAGCAAAAGGTCGAAACAGATCATGAATGTGATGATAAAAATCCATCCTAATAGGTAAATAAACTATCAGTGTTTCAGCGGCAGAGTAATGTCACTCTTAAAATGAAAAATTCAAATCGTTTAAGTAATATTCTATATGTTTAGTTTATTCTATGTTTAGTTTTGGAGACTTATGAGGATGGATATTCTGTGGGATTCATTTCGCCCATCATAGCTGGATGGTTAGGGAGCATGCCACGGCCTCGCTGCTTTAAAGCAAAATAAATCAATCAAACAATCAGCCAAGTCAAATAACTGCAACCTGCTGCGTTATAATGCAAGGTTGCTTTTTTTCTTACTTCACATGCCGAAAAATACACATGCGAAATGTACATTAAGCTGTACATTCTCACGGAGAAGGCGTGCACTTGTGGATGCCTTTTTGGGATAACATATCCTGTGGGCTCGTATAGATTTAATTGTGAAAAATTACAATTAATAAGCAGCACGTTTCCATTTCGTTTGTCATTCTCTGAGCGGGATAATGTGGGAGGGGGGTTTGAAATCTGTTGCAGCCAGAAAGCATAGAGCTGTGGACATAAAGCCACGACTTCCTGAGACTCACCAGCGTACAATATGAGACCTTCCCACCCGAATGGGTGAGGCAGGAGGGAGAGAAGGGAGGAACACACAGTCCAAAGAAATTACATATGCCATATGAGATAGTTTACAGACAATGATACAAGTACACTTAACATAATTAATTTACTTTTTATCGATAAACTCAAGGATTTGATATGTAAAGTCTTACCATCGACATTATCAGGTCTAAAGTTGATCTTTATGGTGAAAGCTTTATAAGCGTTTTTAATGGTGGGGAGCGTGAGGTAGGACACGGGCTCCTGGGCAAAGTACGGCATCACTCTCTCTGCAAATATAAAGCGCAGTGAGACGCCGGCATTTCCGTCGTCCTCGGTGCCGCCGTGCCACACTGCGCGCGTCTCACACTCACCATGGACTTCGAGATGAGTGAAGGCTACTACTTTGCCGTGCTCATTAGAAGCAGTGCAGGCGTATGTGCCAGAGTCCTCGTGGGTGACCTGAGGGACCGTCAGCACATTTGCCACCTGGAAGCACTTGGGGGGAAGTTCACCTTCCCTCTTGAAAGAGAGAAAGGAGACCAGGAATGCACAAGGGCTTACAATACAAAGAATAAGCAAACTGGTGGTTTAGCCTGAAGTGTGACAGGATGGTTAGCTGCCGTGACAACTACTGTATTTCTCGTAGGACTTTTGTGAATCTAATAAATCTTTCCACTCATCAATCTTCACATGCATGAATGCATCCTTTATTCATACATCCAGTCATCCATCTCCATATGGGTTTATGTTTTGCCCTCTAGTGGGAAAATACTATAGATTGAATGAATCAACATGTAACCCTACATGAACAGTAAGTTCCATTCTTTCCTTCTAATTGTCACCTACTATATATAAAAGGTCAGACGCAGCACGCTTCAAACTGCCAGAACAGTTAACTACTGTAGAAGGTTTCACAATGTAGCAGCAAAATACGTGAAAAGAAGACGGTAAGCACTGAAAGACGTAAATAAAGTTCTGGCAGCAGGAATCGGTGGGAAACATTAGGTACCTTTGCCCACTTGATATCTGGGACTGGATATCCTGAGGCAGAGCAGGGCATGACAGCATCAGACCCAACTGTCACCTCCTTTGTTTCTGGCAGGGCGGAAATTTGAGGAAGGGCTGAGAAAAACAGGCGAATGATTAAAATAGGGCTAAACCATGATTTTTTAGCGTATTGCATTAATAAAGGTAGAAATTCATGGGTTGGGTTTTGGTGATTAAAAGTCTCCTTTTTACTCACATTGGACATTGAGCAGCACTTGAGACTGAACTGAGCCTATGTCGTTGGTTGCGGTGCAGCGGTAATAGCCGGCATCTGCCTCGGTCACCTGATTGATCCTCAGCATGCCATCCTTCACCATGATGTGCGACGGGAGAGCACCTCCGACCTTACTCCACCTGACCGTGGGCTCTGGATCACCGACAGCATGGCACTCGAACTCCATGGAGTTTCCCACCATTACTGTCTGCATGGAGGTGCGTACATTAATCATCACCTTCGGCAGAGCTGTGGAAAAGAACAGAAATGTGAACTGAGCTGTGTGTACATTTACAAATATGGGAGAGACCTTTTTAAATGTTTCCGTCCACAGAACTTTGCCCATTGACTTTTGTACGTAGCGGGATGTTTCGAACCTTGAATGGTCAGTCTCGCAGTGTCCTGCGCCTGACCAAATGCACTGCTCACTCTGCAGATGTAAACACCTTCATTGCTCTGCTCCAGGTTTTCAATTCTGCAAGAAAAAGGAACCATTTCACATTTATTCACATAAAGCACCAGTGGAGGGCAAAGGTACAATAAAAGTTAGTGTCACCAATCATAAATACGAGTTCTGCTAATGCCAAAGTGCAAAATCAACTTTTTAATACGTATTCATGCAACTCTTGGCTTGCTAATTGTAAAAAAAATAACCCTTAGCACTTGTTCTACTCTTTCTTTAACCCAGAAGACGTATATAAAACAAATTGTGTTTTCAACGGAACAAAATGTGACAAATTTTGTATTTGGAAAAAGTCCCATGATTTAGTTTTAAAATTACAGTCATCTGAAAAATCCAAGGGTCTTCAGCTGATATTCTGGCTGTCCCCATCGAGTGTTCTATCTCATCTACTAAAGCAACTTCAGTCACCTGAGAATGCCATCCTTTATGTTGTGGTTCGGAGGCAATGCTCCTCCTTCCTTGAGCCATTCAAGTTTGGTGTGTGCACCTCCAGCCGTGGAGCAGGTGAACTCTACAGCACTGCCCTGAGCTTTCACCTCAACCTGAGGGGACACCAGCACCGACAGCGGCGCTGCAAACGGGAACAGACAAAACGCTAAGTTGCAACGGCCGTTTGAGACCGTCCTTCACCGGAATCAGCGAATACTCACATCTGACCGCGACTTTAGCGACTACTTCGCTGTTGCCGACGCTGTTGCTGACGACGCATTTGTAGCTCCCAGCGTCCTCCGCCGTGGCCAGGTCGATCTGGAGGTCTCCTTCGCTTGTCTGAGCTCTGGGAGGCAGGATGCCATCAAGTTTAGTCCAGGTGTAGGTCAGGGGAGGGGTACCATGGGCCAGGCATTGCAACCTGATAATCTCCCCCACCCGCACTGCCACATCATCGGGCATCGACGTGGCATAAGGAGGAGCTACAGTGGAATCAAGAATTGAAAAGGTTTAAACCGCTTGATTATCAAACGCCTGCTAATATCCTTCCAAATCTATAAACACATAATGTTATTCTTTGAAGTGATAATTTATTACATTTTATTTTGAAAAATACAATGTACTGAATCACTGGTGTTACTAAATTTCAGAACTTTATTTAATTTGTACATAGGGAGCTTTTCCTTTGAAATGTTGTTCTTAAATTTGACCTATTTGACCTTAAAAAGTCAAACGGTTGTCTACAACATACAGATCTTCTTAAAGAAAATGTTTTAGTTGTCAAATAGAGCTTATTACAACAGTCACCTTCACTCACAACCTTATTGGATTCTGTTAACTTATTTCAAATTAAACTCCGAGTGTACAAAGTCTCAGATTTGGAAGTGCAAACATTCCTGAGATACAGAAAATTCACTGATAAAATCCAAGAGAAAGGTTACACTGACGTTGCCTAACGTTTGTTTCTGTCAGTACCCGGCTCATATCCAATCTTTGCACTATTGATCACGATCTAGAGAAGACGTGAGGACTACTGCTTGGGGGGTAATAGAGCTGGAGTCAGCCCAAGAATACTCCTTTATTGGGTCTTCTCTCAAACAGATCCATAGTAGATTTAGGGATTTGAAACTCCCTCAAGGTGTGGATATTTTCCATCTTTATAGCCCCATATTATTCAGTCAGTTCCTGTCTTACATATTAGCCAGTTAGTTTTACATTTGACAAGGATCAGACACATTCCACCTTAAAACATTGAATACAGAACAAACTAACTTGATGACTAATGCTTTTCCAAAATGTAACTTTTAGACAATTATTTTGATTTAACTTATAAGTTTTTTAATTTTTACTTTGAAAAGATAAAAATTTAAAAAAACTGGGAAAACAAGTAACAGACAAAAAAAGTCACTCACTCTCCACTTCTAGCATGATGGTGACTTCACTCGTTCCCATGTTGTTTTTGGCAGTGCAGATATATTCTCCTGAGTCCTGTCGACCTACAGCCGGTAGCACCAAGCTGTTGTCCACCACCTTGTGCCTGAAAGGCAGAGTGGAGCGCAGTTTGGACCATGTGATCACCGGGGAGGGAAACCCTGCCAAAAATAAAAAAGGAAAAGTGAAAACTAGAATTTCATTTCATTTCATGTAGCAATTTATTAATAAAATAAGACTTTTTAAAAACAAAAACAAAAAAAAACATTATTTTTGTTTCATATGCCTGGTACCGTAGGCATCGCAGCGCAGAGTTGCGGTCTGTCCCTCCACCACCACCATGAGTGGGTCAGAAACCAGAGCCCTGGGAGCCGAGGGCATTTGGGATCCTCCCTGAACAACGACTTCCACTTTGGTCTCTGTTGTGCCCTGAGTGTTGCGAGCTACACAGACGTACGTCCCACTGTCCTCTGGACGAGCAACGAGAATCTGTAACATTCAAACGACAGCTGTAAAACTATCCCAGTCATGTGCAGCATTTATTTTACTTTTACTCTTCTCTTTCTCCTTTTATCCTGATTTATGTAGCAATTGCCGCCACTTGCTTGATCAGGAAGAGTGTTGCACAGCCATGATTCCATGGGCTTTTCTTTGAATGGTAACGTCTCCATACATTTCCAGCATTTCAATATTACTAGGATTAAAGTGGAATATGTGTGACTAAATTTAAATATTTAAAATGACTGGATTCATCCAATTACTTATCTTTGTATATCATTTACATTTGTTTGTCTTTTAAATTGCCCTGAGATGACATGTGTGGTCAACTGACACTACGTAAATAAACTGAAGAGTAAACAAAACAACTGGTGGAGGGTTGTATGTTCCATCGGCAGAATAATATTGTAAAATACTATTAAATGTTTTCCACCAGTTTCGTCGCTTTTATGGCCTCGTCAGATTTTATACTGAAAGCAAGATGGGTGGATCCCCTTAATAAATCCACAGTAGGCTTCACTATACCTGCATGACTGCATTGGAGTCCATGGGAACAGGACTGTTCAGAGTGGTCTTCCTGTTGTTATCCAGTCTGTGCCAGGACACTGAGGGGCGGGGCTCTCCTGAAGCTTGGCACTCTAGGTTAATGGGGTCACCCACCCACACCCGCACAGGCCCAACAGGGGTAACAATGGCCACTGGAGACACTGCGGTTACAAATACACAGTTCTTTATTAGCATGGCCAGTGGAGGGAACCCTTCAGCCAAGAATGCATGGCTGAAACTTTACCTTTAACAATCAGTGTGGCTATGCTTTGGCTCATGCCATAAAGATTGCTTGCCACGCAGCGGTAGCCTCCGTGGTTTGTTGAGCGGGCGTTGCTGATCGTGATGATCGCTTCAAGGGAATGACCAGAAGCAACACGGACATTATCTGGAGAGCAGAGATGGAGACAAAATATCAACAGGGGAGACGGCTCAGGCTGGAGACACACCAGGAATTTGAATGAGGAGGTATTCAAGGTTTAAAAAGTGACCAGGAGGATGTCAGGATGATTTATTAGTGTAAAGATTGTTTAAATGAGTTTGCCAAAAGTGGGATTAGAAACATAATACGCCTCAGGCATTAAAAGCTTGTCACACCCACTTTGGCAGTATTATCTTCATGTCTCTTTCATTATGATTTTAACAGTCGGTTCCTCATTCAGAAGCAAATATCCCCGCAGAATTGCTTTAGTACATTATGGATTATATACATTTGTTACTTAAGAGCTTTACAGATCTTTCAGCACTGCATTTAGATTTGAGTTAGCTAAAGCTTCAGATTTTGCCTGGACACCTTTATTCTTGTCTTTTTGAGTCAATGTCTTAAAGATTTGCTGCTGTAATAGTCGATAGCTTTATCGTAGTCCTAGCAGACAGCTGACCTTAAACTCTAGATATATCATATCTTGACATTGCTGTCACCTTTTCAAAAAGTTTTTTTAAATTACATTACAGATGAAATCTGACTATAAACTGGCACAGCAGTTATCTTAGAATCTGACAGTTGTAGGTTCATATGCAGCTTCCTTCTACATTTTCATGGTTGTTTGTGACTTAGCAACTATGGTAAACTCTTATTGGTGCTCAGTTTGACTAGAGAAGCAATATGTACTCTTGACCACTAACAGTCAGTGCATTTAACTTTGTAAATGGAAGTTGTAATGCCGAATTTAAACGCCATAAGATGATGGATTTGAAAGAAAGACCGGCTGCAGCTCGTGCTTCCTAAGGTCTTTGCTGATGAGTCAACTATCGGCAGTTGGCTGCAATATTTTGACTTTTTGTTTTACACAGCTTTAAGTTTTGGCTTCAGAAATATTTTTATTTTTTGTTATGCACAAACTTTGTTGATTGTTGTATAGTTTTTAGAATTCACTTCAGCCCAGATCCTTTTTTTTTATCATGATCTAGCAAGTAATAACTTGGAAGTGAAAGACAGCATACTTTCATTGACCTGATGTATTCTTCTCCAGCAGTGTGCGCTCAGTTGTTACCTGGCAAAGGCTGGCTATTGGCAAGTTTCCACTCCAGCCTGAGCGGTTGGGCTCCACTGTACACCTGGCATCTGAAGCTGGCTGACTCTCCAACGCGCACCGCAGAGCTGTGGGGCTCAATGCCGATGATGGGACTCTGCTGGCCTACAGCAGAACAAAAACAGTTTGGAATTTGGATCATATTTAACACAAAAAAAAATACTCCCTTTGATAAAAAAAAGCATAAAAAAACCGTAATAAACCCTAATATTGAGTGTGGCCACTGGCTATATTGGCAGCTCCAGCAAGGAGTGAATGTGCATGAGATCATGGGATAGCACCAGAGAAAATCATTCATTATTGAGGTCACACAAATGAGAGGAGGAAAATAAGTGACGATCTGTGAGCAGCACCCTGCAATCTAACGCTCTGACCTCAAGGTGATATTCGCTGCAGCTCACCGATTCTGCCTTGTGTTATATTCCAGCTGAAAGGGCTGGTAGGTTTATTGAAACTGTCTCACTTCAAGTAGAGTATAGGTACAATAAACACGTCGAGAAGATCAGGAAAGCCCTTATGTACGCTCTAACTCCCTAAGAAGAAGGGACCTAAACAGATGATTTGCAGGAAAACCTCAAGAGTCAACAGTCCTTACGTGAAGAAGATGACGTGACAGAGACGGAGACAGAGGCCTGATGGACGGGAGAGCCCGAGCTCCCCGCGTCCTCCACCCGACAGATGTACTCTCCTGAGTCCTCCGAAGAGGCGGAAAGGATGCGCAGTTGACTGCCAACAACCTACAGTAAAGGAGGCAAAGAGAGAAAAAATATGTTGGGGAAAAAAAAACAGTTTACTCAAATATCAGTGTTACCCTAAAGTGTTATACCACTTCACTTTTAGTCTGGATGTAATGTTTCTGAATGAACAATGTTACAAAATAGTACTGTTCTCATATTAAAGTGTGCAAATTGATATTTAGGAGTGTCTTGCAACAAAAAAAAGTGAAACAATCTATTAACAATCTCTTCACTCAACAAGGTCTATACCATATTCCGACTGGGCCAAACACATGACACTGGCTCGCGTTATTCTATTCCAGTATAGCTCCATGTTTAAAGTCACCCGAGTCTTATAGCTTTTTTGCAGCTTCGAAACAGGTGGGAAAGCATCAGCTAAGCCTGATGTTGCCAATAATGTTGTGCATTATTCGTTTTATCTCACAAATAGCCTTTTGCATGTAGGCCCCCAAAATGATTATGTTTTTCGTTATGGGATCAGAGCACATTCTTCCATGTTTGCCGTCTCCACTATGCATTCTTTGCACTGGGGGTATAGCAAAGGTTGGTTCAGTTTGATGAAACAATACCTATTTTATTCCAAGATTTCAAAGTAAATGGGGGTTATTACTAATTATTAATTTGTGAAAAGGATTCTCTCTCCATGCAAAAAATAATTGTATACAAACACATTCAAGTTTTTGGCTGTAACAAAAATTGAATGAAAACATTCTAAGAGAAATAAATGTCTTGTCAAGGCATCGGAAATGTAAACTGCAAGTAGCTGCCGTCTCGCTGAAACAAGAAAGATATTACCATGAAAAAAGTATGTAGCTTTAAAGTCTTCAGCATGAAGTTTTAACAATCATCTTACAACAGTGCAAGATATCTCTTATCTGTGTTCTGATGTTGGATGAGAATTCGGCTGAAATCAATGCTGATTCTTGTGGGATCCACAGAGATGTTTATGTGTGTTGCTTGCACCCCCCCCTCATCCGCTACGGTTGCCAGTTGAAAACAAGGTTGTGAATGTAAGGCAAATCTACAAGTGTGAAAACCTGATGGTTAGCAGAGAAGTGTCCGTTGGCTCTCGTCCATGTGACTTTGGGAGTCGGATTTCCAGGAGGAAAGCAATTCAGCTCCAGAGTCTGACCCTCTTGGACGTCAGCTATAGACGGCTGGATGGTGACAACTGAAAACGTCTGTTCTGCAGCTTTAATCAAAACAGGGCCGTTAAAAAAAGAAAGAATGTGGCTGACCGAAATACACAAACATTGTTGATGACGTTACTTTTCTATAGAAAAAGGGTTAACAAAGAACTACAGAATGAATTCTGATGTCCTCCCACCTCTGAGAACAGTGACCCGTATTGGAGCGCTGTTCGAGCCGACACTGTTGCTACCAACACACATGTAGGTGCCGGCGTCAGAGATCTTAATAGTGGGGATGAACAGAGTGCCGATGTCGGTGCGGTCCGTTTGGGCCTGCAAGGGGAAAAAAAACAGCAGTTGAACAAACAGCAGTTTTATATTTCCTACGACAAAGCATATCACCTACCTCCGCTCTGCCTGGATACAAAACAAGCATAACATTGCCGACAAGTAACAGAGTCAGCGAAGAGCAAAACAAAATGCAGATTTTCCAGACAGGACAAAAGCTGTTATTGAAACAGTTGGCTAATTGTTTGTGATTTCAGTATCATGAGTGGCAAAAGGAATTGATAAAGCAAAGTGAATACTTCCAGAGTGATCGTGAGGTTAGAGCAGTTACTTTGTGATGGTACTGGTCAGATTTCAGAGAGATCCACTGAACAATGGGTTTGTGGTCTAAATTAGGGGGATTTTTATCCCCCGCCTTATCAGTGTGTGCATTCGCAAAGTTCTTATCAAAAGAATAAGATTCACATTTTTCAGGTTCTAGTTTCAGTAATGTCTGTAAAAATCAAGTAAAGGAGGGTACAAGGGAAACTACATTTTCATGACATGTGAGGATATGTCTGCTGTTTAGGATGCTGCCCAAAGAGAGAGCAAGACTTTAGCATTTAGCAGGAATTTTCAGTGTATTATAGCAAATTAGATGTTGTTTAACCAGTATCTGTCAAAGAAGTTTGTGGCTTTGAAAATGTTGCCAGATGCCCGTTTTGCAATACAGAAACTGCGGTAAGAAATATACCCGAGTCAGTTGCCAACAAAAGATGAGATGTCCTATGTACAGTTTGTCAAGAAAAACTGGCCACAAAACTGATCAGTGCATCTCTGAAATGTGTTCAATTATAATGTCTATACTTATGATTGATCATTTTTGGATTAATTAAAGAAATTAGGAAGAACATTTTTGATTATTAGGAGGTACAGTTTTGATTATTTGAGGCGAACTCTTGATCAGAAGTTAGTTATCATTACAAAGAAAGTTGTAGCAAGAGAATCACAGCAGCAGGTGGAAACATTCAGCATGAAGTGAGGAATCCACCTGATCTGGTCCATTTGCTACATTAACTTTGTAGCTAAAGACAGCTGCACCCGCTTCGAACTACTGCACTCCAATGTCAGAGGCAGCAGTTAAGTTTTTTTGAAGCTTTGATCACATCTGAGCGGAAAGGAATCAACAGGGTCACAGTCTGGGTAAGGATTACTGTACTGTGGGGGGTGGTGGGGACAAAGCTGCTTAGCTGCAGCCAAATCAACCGTGCGGGATGCTAAACCGAGCAGTGTTCAAGGCGGGTCGTACCACAATGTGCGTCTGAACCCATTGATAAGTTTTCAAAGCAAGCATACAGAATTTCTGCGTGGTCGCACGGCACAGTCCAGCCCGGCTTCCCCCATGGGAAAGGCTGACAACGCAGTTGCTCTTTGAGGCAGAATTAAGCGGACCCCGAAGGCCTTGTAAAGCAAAGAAGGGCCACGCTGAAACCAGTTTAGCAAAGAACCTAATCGTGGGTGGAGGAGCAGTGGGCTGCAGCCTGGCACAGAGAAAAGCATATTGCTGCCCTAAGTATTGCAAATGTATTAATACTCTGCGTCCGTTTTATCATTTTATTACCATTCCACTATAAGCATGAATATTGTATTTTATTGGAATGTCATGTGATATACCAACACAAAAGTAGTGCTAATTTTGAGTAGGAAGGACAGCTATTAAAGAAACACTACAAAGAAGTTTCAGTTTTTGGTCGATTTTGGTGGCCAGTGGAATAAGGCGGCAGTGTTTTTGCCTGACGGAAGACTGCATTTCCCATGAGGACCAGCACATAGCGTCGTAATATCTCCCGGTCACCTGCAGTTTGATTGAAGTACATTTCTGTTTCCAGTGTCTGTGTGAAGGATGAATAGTGATGAGGTAATAAACCTAATTTAGGCTAAACAATGTCATATAATGATATTGAAAATAGTAAACTTTTAGTTGACGTATGACGTGAAGCAGTCGGCACATTTGTAGTAGTTTTGTGTGCCATGGTTCCTGCCACTCTCCTCAAAGTTGTTTAGTGTTGGTTAAAGCGATACGGACCCCCTCGGGCCATGACAGAGGTGTCATTCAACGACCTGTAAGTCAAGGTCTAATCACAAAAGTTATGAAAATATTTTATGATTGTCGAAAAATGACTTAGTGTTGCTTTTATACCAATGTAATTATTTTCTGCAAACAAATAAGTCCCAGATTGCAGTTATCCCCAAGGCACGTAGGGAACCAACAAAATACGAAGACATCACTTTGGACAGAAGAGACCAGAACAGAATTCTTTACCTATGTACAAAACATTATGTGTGATGTAAAACAAGTGGCGGCGTCCTGCTATGGGAATAAAATCCTGGAAGAAATTTACATTATTGCTGGACATTAAGTGTAAATATCCAGCTGAAGGTCCAATATTTGCACTTTTGTGTTGGTCTATCACATAAACATTATTAAAATACTCTGAAGTTAGTAGATGCTATTTGTCAATATACTATAAATTACATTCAATGGGATGATGTGGTTGGTCTGGGAGCTGTCGACAATGATGTAATGAGGACAGTACAAAATGAAACGATATACAACATCTTAGATAAAACGCAACATGGAAACAGGGACTGCATGCACCATGTTCAGCAGACCTAGCTTGTTGATTTAAACATTTGACAGCAGCTTCACATGGACTGAAGTGGGCAGCTGTGGGACATCACCACACATTTACAAAGAGTGAATCAAGGACATGGTTTGCTCATGCACTTAGTGGACATGGTGTGAGTATGACGTCAGTGGGAGACGATGGATTTGAGCTTTTGTGACGGGACAGACACACAGACAGATGGACAGACCTGCATCTCCTCAATACGTCTGTGTAACACATCGAGACTGTTGCTTTTAAACTGATGGAAACCGTGAGAGGGAATGGCCTGAGTAAACGGCAGAACAGGGCAGGAGGGGGGCAAACAAGAAGGGAGGGAGGGGAAAATCAAGGTCAGTGGTCAACATGCTGAAGAGTCTGTTGAAATGCTGTCGGCACTGGACACACCCTGAGGTGTAAGTAGAGATACAGCAAATACAGAAACATTACAGTTTACAAGCACTTCAGTCCAATGGGGACAACATTCAAGCTTGGATTATTGTTGCAGATGTTAACACCGTGAGTCAGCAGCAAATGTCCCACCTGTGGGGGAAGTTGTCCTCCATTTTTCAGCCAGGTGAGCTTCGGGGTGGGTGAACCCGTAGCTCTGCAGTAAAGCCTCAAGGGCTCTCCTTCGCGGAGGTCGACAGTTTGAGGGCTGACTTGAACTTGGGGCAAAGTTCCTATGCCACCAGGGTTTGTTTCTAGCAGAAAAAGGCCAAAGAACAGTAACAACAATATCCATGAAATATTATATATATATATATATATATATATAATATCTATAAATTAAAAATGTACCATACAACACCTATAAAATCATTTTTGGTGAAAGAAAATATAAAAGGTTTATACAAAATCTTAAAGTAGAGGTATCCATAGGTCATATTAGAGAATTTCTTCAAGTCTGGCCTCTATCACATTAATTGTTAATTGTTCAGCATCATTCTCTAGGGATGCATTTCTTCAGCATGGCCAAGGAAGCTAAACAGAGAACCCAGACAGTCAAACCCTGACCTAGGGTTCACCTTCTAGCAATACAACCCTTAACGATCACAAATACTCAGAAAGGTTTATTCTGTAGTTGTAAAAAGCAGGAAGGATGCCCCAAAATATGTTCTGCTGTAATTGGGAAATATGGTTCAACATTGTATTCTGGTTGGCTGAATAAAATATTAACAGCCTATTAGGTTTTCTTTATTTAAACAGTATGCGTTACTGTTCAGTCGTTTCATTACACAAGATCTCCCAAAGCCAAAACAGAAGTTGGAAGTTGTAAAAAAATATTAACAATTTCGAAGAGTTAAAAAACTTTAGTCGGGCACACTACCTTTTCCCTATGATTCAGGATAGACAGACTTAACCTCTATAATAGGCAGTTAATGTAAGAAAATAAACAAAATCTACAAGACAAACTGACGAAGGCTGAGCATACTTTGGACATGGAGGGAGGCCCGCGCTGTGTGCTCGCCGTGAGTGTTTAGGGCCTTGCACGTGTACTCGCCCTCATCATTCGGATCCACAGCTGGGATTGTGAGAATTCCATTTCTTATCACAGCTCTGGGACTCATCCTGTTTCCCGGCCCACCTGTAAAGATTGCATAGTCAAAAAATATGGTTTTCTGAGAGAACAGTTTGCATCCAAGCATTCACCAATACTGTATATCAACTGGTCTTACCGATCCACTCAATAGCTGGTGTTGGGTTTCCGGCCACTGTGCAGCGGAACTCTGCCCGCTGGCCCTGGCGGACATTTAGCACCAAGGGGGCAATGGTGGCGAAAGGCTGGTCTCCCTCCGCAGCTACAGAAGAATATAAGACAGTGAAACAAAACTCAAATATAGAGACGTGTTATATGGACGTAATGAAACATACTGGTTTCAGGATAAAGATAAACATTAACAGTAAGATAGGTGAATCCTGTTCAACTGGAAGTAAGTTTGAGCTTAGGGTTGATGATCCTTCATAAAGACAGCTCTGTAACTCCCACTCTTAAAACTGGGAGTCAAGAATCTTGCTGCGGACATGACATATGTATGAGGCTCCCCTTGGCAATGGATCTTGGCATCCTTCTCCCTGCAAGAGCTTGGCTTGGTTCTGTCCACTCCAACATTCGAGGGTAGCAGAGCTAAACAAAAGCCCCTTTCAGTCCAGAGGAAGCTGTCTAAGCAGGCTTGTATATTCTGAGCAAAAGTTTGATTGTATGAACCTGAAATGACTTAGAATTGGATAAAAAATAAGATTAAATATCTAAAATGAACACTGAGCAGTAAATTGAAGAATGACTATAATGGTGAATTTAGTACCGTTTATACTTATGAGAAGATGAATGGTAGGTCATGTCCGATACGAACAAAATTACTTTGTTATAAAATCTGCAAACAAGACAACTAATATTTTATTATTATTTATGAGGCGAGAACATTTATTTTTTTTGACGAATCTTGTCTGACACTTTACATGCATCAGGCCTTTTTTAAGTATATTTAGTCCCCTCTCATAACATGCATTCCTCTCTTCGACGGATCCCGCAAATATGCTGTAGGATTTAAATCCAGGGACTGAAATATTCATGGAACCCCTTTTAGGTTTTTTGTTAAAAGCCCTGCATGCCAATAAGATTCCTGTGGCTTCTGGAAGAGAAACCCAGCTGCAGGATACATTTACTTTATATGCTAAATTGTATGCTAAACCACAAAGTATATGTTGGTATTTATTTCAATTTTATCACCTAGAAAACCCACCTGCAGTTAGATCCTTTTTAATAGAGCCTAATGATGAAAGATCGACACATGCTTGTATTACCAGTTAATTAAGTTACTGACAAGCACATCTTATCGATATTTTATCAAAAATAATAAACTAATGAACCACAGGTCAGAAAGAACTAACTCTTTAACTAAAGGCAAAAAAAGATTGATCATGTAACACCCATCTACGAATCTTCACCAAATGTGTTTCCAGGGCAGCCAAGAAGATTTGAATTACAAAGAAATGTACTTCAAACGTTCATTATTTGTTTTATGGCAAATAAAATAAAAGTTTGGTTATAAAAAAACAATTAAATTATCGTCTTATCTGATCAAATTAAAGATGTAAAAGCTTACTATAATCTACATCTTTAGGTTAGTGGACACCAAATAAAATGTGCTTTCTAGAATCACAAAGAATAAAAAAAACCTTCGTTGGATGTGAATGGCATCAAATGATTATGACTGAGGCTAGATGAACCCCAAAATGCCAGTTTTAATTCATTTTTCATATTTAGAAGATGCTCCAACTTTTTCTACAATCCCCTGGTTTACAAAAGTTGGGAGTAGAAATGTTACTCCTCGTTTTTGCATGTCGTAATACTCCAAGGGAAAAAATTCTCTATCTAAAAAAAGAGAATTTTAAACTTTTTCTAATTTCTATTACATTTCTGACCCTTATAATAGTTTTACAATAACTATTCACAGTAAGATTCAAAATGCACCTTTTTTAAAGGTACCATCCGTTTACCATACAAAAGTCTGAACACCAGTCTGGAAAACATATTTAAAAATGATGCAAAGAAATAGCAATTGGATGTATTGAGCACAGATATGATGTTTGAAGCCCAGAGGACAGCATATTTCCAGGAAAGATAAGAGGTGGTGCAACAAGAGAGAGGCCAAAGATCAAGAAGTTTCAGGGAAAAATAAATAAATAAATATAAAAATTCAAGCTCCCATTAGGTTTTACAAAGTTCAATAGCCCAATGTCGTCTGTGTAGAACAGAGCAAACTTAGGACTGAAGATGGAGTTGGCATTCATGGGATGTTCATAAGAGCATGCACTTTTCCTGCAGTGATGGACCCCAAAGAACCCAAAGAGGCAGATGGTGACGAGTAATGCTCATGTACAATTACGAGGTTTGATTCAGTAAAAAAAGGTCACAGTTTATGAAAAAAAAAATTATAAAGAAGATTGATTAATTGAACAGCATGGGAGCTTAAGACTGTAGTGGAGTTTAGCCTGGTTTTGTGGACCTTGTGATCAGCTGATTGTACATGGGCATCAGCAGGCCAACCAACTCACCATGCTGTGGAAGAGGAGTGTATGCATGACATAGAGAGAGAGAGAGAGAGAGAGAGAGAGAGAGAGAGAGAGAGAGAGTTGGGGCCGACCAGAGAGGAAACATCACAGACTTACGCTTTCTGTGTCCTTCAAACATTTCATAGGCTGTGTAAAACATCTGAGTCTGAGAGGCCTCTGGAAACGGAGGGAAGGAAGGAGGGGGGGGGGGACAAGTAAACTGACAGGTCAGCTCTTCAAATCAACAGCAGTTTACTGTACCTCCAATAACCCAAAGAGTTCGTCCGTCTCCATACGTTGGCTGCTGTGATTGTTGGGTCCAGTAACACATCACACACATTAAAACATGTTTCCAAACGTGAACATTCATTTATTTCGGTCGTTCTAAAGGTATTAGCAAGAGCCATTCTAAAGGTGATGTTAAACATTTTTGTTTATGGCCACTTTGTTTCCAATGTTTGTATCTGTAGAAAGCACCAAGGCCCAGAACTTCTTTGCTTAGCTGTCCACCTCCATTGAATGGGTCATTGTTGGAGCTCTTGTTCGTCTTTACCATGAAAAGAGTGTTTGGCATAGTGTTTCTGTTTCTAGCTGCATTTCTGAACAATATTGAGCCATTTATTGAACAATTACTGTAATGACTATGTGCTACTGTATTATTTTTCCCTTAATGCATGATATTAATGCAATGAATGCTCTCATTAGCTTTCTATTTCCTCCCGTTTGTGAAGAAAGAAATTCTGGCTCAGCGTTTTTATGTTAAACACTTTGTTACCTCTGAACAGATATAGATGGAACATTGTCTTTACCTCTGTCTTGTATTTGTCATTTTACTCCTATATTTTTCTTTTACATACAAAAAACAAAAAAAAACACACCTGGCCATATGTTGCTGTGCTTTTTCTCCCCCTGTTAAATCCAAACGCAGACCTATAGTTGCGGTTAATATCCATCATTGCAGGAAAATTAGACAAATGATGTGGCAAGAAATCTGTGCAATATGTATTTATATATATATATGCTTTTATGTATTTCCTGTTTTGTCAATTCCCAGCTGGGTTGTGGCTAAAAGCTTCTTACACTAAATCTGATTCTGTTGGAACTTTCTTCCTTTAAAAGTGTTTGTTTCCTGCCTCTAATAGACAGCACTTTACCTTTTTAACGTACTTAAACCACATCTACAATAAATCCATTTGGTGAGTATAAATAAATTTAAAAAATCATATCAGTACCATAAAGAATGTTGGACACCATTACCTGAAGTCACATTTTACTATTTGATGGCTTTAAGAAAAAGAGAAACAAATGAGTTCTTGTAGCGGTTCAGTCTACATGCAGGAACTCTGAAATACCGAGCTGAGGGAAGAAATTGATATGAGTGAAGGATATGTGTTGGCATGCAGGTTAGTAGCAAATAGCAGTTATAAACAAGAAAACATTCGATTACCTCAGCTTCTAAAAACCAAGAGATACAGCTTGTGGTTTTCCTGAACTAAAGGACACAGAACCCAATTCACCAATCATTTTTATCTTGAGTTATTTTAATCCAAAGATTTTTTTTAAATCACAAAATATTTTTACAGTTATGATAAATACACTAAACAGTTGATGTGTACATTGCAAAATATGTCATTTTACCCAAAAATAAACTTGCAATCACGAATCAATCGGAATAAACACATTAAAAAAAATGCATTTATTGTCAACAAGGTGGTTCAAAATGTGAGCTGTGGTTTTTTTCAGTGAAACACTTCCTCATAAATGTAAACATACTATATATATATATATATATATATATATATATATATATATATATATATATATATATATATATATATATATATATAAAAGCTGTTCTATTATGATTATGATTTCAGTCTGCATATGGTCTGGCTGTAAATATACAACATCAAACTGCACTTGCTGTCCACTTTTGGTAAGCTGGATGCCATTTTTTTTCATTAATGCACTTAATATATTTTAAACAACATTGAAATGTAACATAAACAGAGCTGAACATTGAAGAAGCATTGATGCTACTTTTTGTTTTTCTTTTAGAAAATACATGGAAGCACATCACGGTTGATAGCAAGATGGATGGAGCTTAATACGGACCATTACTGAGAAATTCATCTTCCAGAAGGGTAACGATTGTAAACTAGCAAAGCAAGATTCAGCACATTTTGATCGTGCAATATTTATATGTTAGACTGTCCCAGTCAAAGGCCAATTTTTAAAAGTCTCTCGCATTGGTCAAAGAACAACCTGACAGGTGAACAAGAACACATTTTTTCCCTTAACATTAGGAATTTTGAAAAACTTTGTCTTTTCGCAAAACTAAACTGAATTGGCCCAAAAGACTTGGAACAGTTGTATAAAAATAATTGCCCCAATTTTCATATTTTTCTTTGTAAAACCATGTTAAAACCATATAGTTAGTTGGTCTGTCACGTAAAAAAATCCCAATAGCATACATGGTGGTAAGTGGTTTTAATGTGACAAAATCTAAAGGTGAGAATAATCTTACGAGGCATTGCAATGCAGAAGTTTTACAAATTTCTTAACATATTGCACCAATATGTTCATTGACTTTCATTTTGAGGAAAAAGATGAAAGTTACAAAAAGGTCTAAAAGAAATACTGCAAATAACGGAAGGGAGCAAAAAGAAATAAAACAACAGAGGGCGATTGTTTCTTCTGCATTCCTCCTGATGGCGGCTGTACTTATCCCACTGTGGTATTCGCATTTCATCCCATCCTGGTGCACCCCGCTCAGGCAGGAGGAGCCGAGGATTAAAAAACACACCCAAGAATACAGCCTCTGAGACAGCAGCACCAAGGCAAAGATCTTTTAGCGATGGAGAACTTACCCACCCACCACCGATTAATTCAACTCAAGTGAAAAATAAAAGCCCCCTGTAGCTCCAGGTCAGAGTTGCCAGAAGGCTTTGAGTACAAATCCTATGCCCAGGAGCTCATAGCTTTTGTGCTCGAGTCCACTCAACCACAAAAGTTGCAGAAATTTACTTCATCTTAATTTATTAGTTGTTATTTATATCCACAAGCTGTATTTCCTTATTTAAAAGTCCAGGAATCTCAGGTTGTAAAAGACATACAGGGTAAGAAGTCAGAATAATAAGATGGCAGTAAAAAGGGCTGCGGTTTCATATCAAAACATGGTAGATATATGGCATCTGACAGCAGACGTGTTGGGAGTTAGACAAGCAAGCGTATTGTGCTGTTAATCCAGTGTCATAAAATAACACAGTAAAACAGCCATGCATGCATCATTCCAAGCAGAGGGGTTGGGCTTGTATTTAGTGTGAGAGAGTACAGGAGCCAGAGCTGGGGTGCAGAAGCAGGGATGAGGATGATGGAAGGTGGAATGCCGCATCGAAGGATCACAAACCTGGCACGTAGAGGGTGGCACTACTTTCATCCATGGCGAACATGTTGGAGCCGGTGCAAACGTAGATGCCTGCGTCCTCAGGCTGGACATTCTGAATCGTCAGGATGCCGTTAAAGTCCGTGGCACGGTCGGGGAGCTTCCTGTTGCCCTTTCTGGTCCACACCAGCGTGTAGGCCGGTGACTGCAAAAGGTAGAGCAGAGAATTGGATAATCCAGAAAGGTTTGTTTTTGTTTTGAGGAAAAAAAACAACAACAACCATTCAAACATGACCATCACTGAATTAAACTGAGCAACACCGATAATTAAACAGTTACCGTGCTCTTTGCAGTGCAGATGAAGTTGACCGTTGACCTGACGCGCACTGTCTGAAATTTAGGCTCCTCAACTGTAACCTCTATGGGTTTAGTTGTGCCCCCTGAAAGAATGAATACTAAAAAGGTTAACAATGATTGTTGATACACATAAAGAACACTGTACAAGAGTACCGTGTCCTATAAAGACGAATTATATTAACCACTACATGTTAAAAGTGTTTAGTAAATTAGGGTGGGACCCACACACACCTGAGACAATAATCTCAGCGTGGCTCCTGTTTGTGCCGCGGGTGTCTTGGCATGTACAGATGTAGATGCCCGCATCGCTTGGCTGAACGTTGGAGAAGTGCAGTTCTGCTCCTGTGCACAGAAACAAGTTACTGTCAAAGTTTTCTTCGTATCGATTCCTTTTACCTAATATCACCCTAATATGAATAACTGGGCATCGGCCTCTTAGATATACAGAGGTTTCAGACTGATAACATTCACATTCCTAAAGTGTAATGTCCTTTAAATAAGATCTATTTGAAAGAAATGGAGCGATTAGACTTCGTGCATTAATTTGTGCATGTATGCCCTCCCCCACATATTGCCGACCACTTTCGGTAAGATGGATAAAACAACTACAGCCTTGCTTGCAGTCCCACCAAGTTTTCCTACTGTGGAATTCTCTTTGCATCACAGTGGCGTCCAAACATTTTACAACAATTCCCTGGGTGACCAGATAGATTTTTCTTCCAAATAAAAATGCAAAATAAACAAATACATTTTGAATCAAAGAACAAATGAAACAAACTTAGTGTGGTTATAAATAAGGGTCACCAACATTTATCCTAACAAAAACCAAAGCACATTTTTGAAAAGTGTTTGTATTTTGTTGCCATTTTTATTTGTTTTTTTCATCAATGAATCAATGTTAAAAACAGTTATATCTTGCTAAATTTAATGAAAAGCAAGGCTAATAATAACAGAAGAAACATTATTTGTTGAACCAAACATGTTCTACATGAAAACATGTTTTCAAATTACATTTTTTTTTAAGCTAATTAAAAAATTAAGAAAGTTTGCATCAGCATCAGGTCCAGTTACTGGAGGGATGATTAAATAATTTTCTTGAACTCCAGTTGGGAGATAAACAAAAATTGGCTCAAGGTCACCCCTGCCTTATACGAATCTGTTACTACACCTTGTCTGCGTCTCTCGGCTCTGTTGGAGATGGGCCGTTCATCCTGTCTTGACCAGAAGAAGTAGTGTGGAGGCGTCCCAGAGACCTGACAGCGCAGTGTGACGGAGCTGCCCTGTTTAGCTACAAACCGGTCTGGATAAACCTTAACCTCCAGGTGGGCTGCTTCAAAATTCAACAATGACAGTATGAATGTTAAAAATGCAAGCGCATATCCGCTGTCTTTACAAAGCTAACAGATTCACGTCAAGATAGGTATTTATTTGTCTAACCATCATTTGGACGACATCTTTCTCTATCCTGTGGGTTGCCAACATATCCTGAGGCGCATCTATTTAAAATACAAAAAAAATGTTTTTTACAAATATCCACATTGGCACGAGCCTTTTTTTCACTTTCACTTTTATAGAACTATTTTAAAAAAGGTTGCTAAAATTTTTGTCTGTGTCAAAAAATAAATAAATGAAAAAAATTGAGCTGACTCACCGTTCACAGTATTTGCCAGTAAAACCAGGATGGCAAGAAGTGCACTGATAGTCTCCATTACCAAGACTCTCACATGTTGGGGAAAACCTGTCACGTAAGTTACGGACAAAGCTAAAAATTTACCGACAATAAAACATTTGCATCTAGAAAACAAAAAGTAATTTAACGAACAAAAAAGAAAGAAGCTGTTGACCAATATTGGATGGTATTTTAGTTTGTACCGCCCTGAGCAGTGACTGGCAGGAAAGAATCCAAAGATTATATTTTCTTTTGACAGGGTAACGCACCAAGGGTACGGATAGAAATATAAAAAACAGTGAACTAATAAGTGTTAGTATGGTGTTAGTATGGTGTAAATCCAATTCAAAAGTCTTTAAGGTCATTTTGCAAATGGCCTTCATACAAAAAACCGCTTCAACTGCGCAGGAAGTTAAAAAAGATTTTGGACATCTTAGAGTAAGTTAAAGTAGTACTTCCGAAATTGGAACAACTAGTAAAATGAGGGCAATTTGAACTTTAGCTATTTTATCTTTGTTTAAAAACAAAAAAAACTTCAGACCCTATTTTCCAGGAATTGCTTGACTTGATTTTCTGTACACAGAGGAGCTGGACACAGATCACTCTGCAGCTATAAATGGAGCTGAAATAAGAACTCTTGGTATGTGTGCCAGTACTTACTGGTTGTCTGGGTCAGTATAAGGGCAGCCGCATCGCTGGCAGTCTTCCAGGGTGCCGGCAGTGGGGTTGCCAAAGAACCCAGGGGCGCACTGGTCACATAGATCCCCTTGTGTGTTGTGCAGGCAGTTCTGCATAGAGACGGTCTGTGTTGTCAGAGCTGACCAAAGGGCTAAAATCTACACACTGATATTGGTCACATAAAAAAAAAATAATAATAAATTGGGCTCTATACGTTGCAGGTGCCAGTCTCTGGGTGGCAGGAATCTGAGTGGCCATTGCAATCACAGGGCTCACAGTGACCCAAGTATAAACCTCCTCCAGTGCGGGTGTACCCAGGGGCACAGTCCTACAAGTGGAAGCAAGTCATTTTGAAAGAATTAAATAGTATTCAGTTGTTAAAAATGTCTAAATGCAGAATTTACAAATACCTGGCAGGAGAGTCCTTGGTAGCCGGGTGGGCAGCGGCACTGCTCCACCTCGAGGGCTTGTGCGTAGCCGCTGTAGTTGGGAACAGCCACTTCCATACTGACGTCAGAGATGCTGGAGGAGCGCATTTCAGACGAGTACGAAGCTCGGATCAGGATATCGTCCAGATCGGCCAGAACCATCATCAGGTGCTCTCTGGTGGCGGGCATGCCGTCAGTTCTGCGCCAGTGTTCCTATAAAAGGAAAAAAATGTCCCAATTAGCGTCATCCCAGAAGCTTTCAGGCCAGATCCTTCATGATTGTGTTCACAGATACCTGTGGACAAAACATTCAAGTTTAGCTAACTGGATATGACAATGTTCAGTTTTTGTTCACCTCTCTAAAGATGAACTCAAACTGTTTGCTCTCTCTGCCGCCCTGCTGCCTCCTCTGCCAGGTCTGGCGAGCTACCAGGGTGATGTCATTACCCTGCGGTGGACAACAAGAGCAGGTGAGTAAATCCAGCACAATTTGGGAGTTGTAACAGGAAACCAGACAACCAGGCCTAACGGCGTACTCACAATGATCTGGACGTCAGCATCTTCAAGGTCTGTTCCCCTTAATTCACTCACATAGGTGATGGTGTATTTAAGTTTGCCACCATAAGAGCCCACCTAAAGCATTAAAACCAGTTTATAGGTTAGTTTATTCAATCGAAGCAGCACTACAGCTGTTTGAGGTACAATATTATACATACCAACATGACAAGAACCTGAGAAATGACATTTTCAGTGTAATATAACACAAGAGAAAATAATGGCTAACATATTAATGTAAACCAGATGTAAAAGACAAGTAACGCAACGTTTTACAGTACTTTAATATTAAGTATCATTAAGTATCAATATTGCCTAGCTTTTTAATAATAAAAGGTTTCATGTGTGTTTATTGCACATGGTACATATTAAACGTCAATTTTAATTTGTCTATTTGTCCATTTTAGGCTTGTATTAGAAGTACACACAGACAAGATAATCATACATTTTGCAGCAAATATTTTCACAATTGTCTGCGTATTGCAAAAACTTTACATTTGTGGAAGTGGATGTATAACAAAGTTTGACAGATTGTCTCTTATCCAGATTGTCTCCTATGACGTGCGTTAGGCATAAAAGTGAGTTTTGCTTTTTATTAGGCATGTGCATATTTTACATAACATAGGAGCACAATCGATGGGCCGTAATTTGGGAAGTTGTAATATTACAGCGGGGGACAAAAAAAATGGGAAAATAAATCTAAAAATATGAAACATGGATTCTTATTCTGTTTTCTATTGTTTCCCTTCTTATATGAGGCATATGAAAATTATTTTAAACAACATGGCACGACCCCTGTTAATATCCTAACCATTAACTCTGCCCCCATTGTTAAACTGGATATTTATAAATATTTATAAACGTCCTCTGTTATGTTATATGCAGAACAAGTCCTATCTATCAGAAAGCATGTTTGATATCTTAACACCGCCCAACATTTCATTTCTCGTAACACAGATGTAGAAAGTCTAGCAGGAAACCCAGTAAAATCATGGAAGAACAATGGGGAATGTGTTGTTTGAATCCGGCCCAAGGGTCTTAACAGTTACCTTTTCCTGTGTGAACTGCCCTGGGAGCTGCCAGTAGAGCACATCTTCGTGGTGAGAGCTGAAACCTTTGTAGACCAAAGCGTACTGAGAGGCCAAAGATGGAGGAGAAGGCATCGGAGAATAAGTAACAGACAGAAAGGCAAGGAGGACAACTTGTACGCATGCAGAAAAGCAATAAAGCAGGCAAGCAAAGTCTGGCAAGAACAACATGAAGTTAAAGTCTCAAATTACGTGTGTTCCATTACGAGCTAAGGTAAGCACTAACTGACAGGCCACTCCTAGTTCTGAGGTGCCTGACTTGGAGACAGATGTAATCTCAACAATAATTAAGTGACATACCGCTGTATAAAAAGAAGTACACTTTGTTACAGCAACAAGCCAATATAAGGACAAAATGTCAAATCTGACCAGAGGGAGACCCTCTTGTAAGACTCAGTACGTCAAAAAATAATGAATTAACGATCTACCGCGAGTTTTCAGCAGCGAATCATATCATGCTTTCTTGTTACTGTCCACCTTGCTGCTGCCTCCAGAGCCACCTACAGTCTCGCTCAAAGTGTTCTTGCCCTGCTCATTCACACATGAGCCAGAATCCAGGTTGAGAAGTAAAAAAGTCACAAACGTCAGTAAGTAACACAAACGTTTAAAACCCCGACATCACAGCACTGGCTGACTCTGAAAGAGTGTACCTGCAGATGAGGGGCGGAGCCTGGAGAGTAAGTCTGAGGCTGGGTTGGTTTAATAGAGGGAGAAACACCAGATGCAGGAGGGGGGGAACTCAGGTTATGCAAAGACCATTTAGAGGATGAGGAATTCGGGAATGGGGAGGAGGATTTAGAAGAGGGAGGAAATGGAGGGAAACCGTCTTGTCCATTGGAGTAGTTAGATAGAAGTGCCCAGACGTCATCGTCCAGCTTTTTCACAACATTCTGAGGAAGTAGGGCACCAGAAACAGAATGGAGATGTAATGATGGGACAGTTAGGAGAAAGGTGGAGGTTACGGTTTTCTTTCTCAACTGTGTAACACAAAGAGAAAGTGAGCATGCTGTGTCATCAACACCAGTGAGGTTTGTTTATCTTAAAAAAGGGGGCAGGATCTTTCCTGATCCAAGTGTACAACTCATTATGTTTCAAACACATGCAGACAGATGTAAAAATGCTCCAGTCTAAGTACAGTGCCCTACATACTTACAGTCAAATCTTTAAATAGATACAGATGCTTTCAAGTTCTCTATTTGTTTTAAAGACGAAAAATCTTTTAAGAATCCAACTTTTAATTTGCGTATATTAATTCAAAGGGGGGATAAGCTACAAACAGGATAAGCTGCAATTCTTGACAATGTGATAATCTTTTAGGCTAATCTGAGTCCATAAACTTTATAGTTTTAACCCTGTAATTTAAATATGAACTTAAACAAAAGGCATTTTTACTACAGTGAGAAAGGCAAGAGAACACCCTTTTAAAAAAAGCAGGCCTGTATTGATCTTCACAAGTCAGGAAGAGCCCAAACTAAATCGAAATAAGACCAAAAATCCATATGTTGAAATCCAGAGGAACTGTTACAACACAGAATGGATGTGGACTGAAATATACCAAGAATGGTGACAGATCTATGATCCTGGAAAATTACTATGGCAGATCTGGCAACTTTAAAGATATAGGAGAGGATCTTCAGCTCAATCTTATCTTTGCAACACTGCGTCCCGTCCCGTTTTACTTCCTACACAACAATCTACGCATGCGTGAATTCAAACATGAGCGCGCCTTGTACGGGACGGGTCGGTGGGGACATTTGTGATATACGTCATCGCGTACATTTTATTTCAGCATTGACAGCCAGTTATTTTTCACCACCGGTCGTTTTTGATTGGCTGTCATTTACAATGGGATTTTCCATTGAAATTTTTCTATTGAAAAGATCCTCTCCTATACCTTTAAATAGAAATTTGTTAGCCTTCGCCAGAAAACTGAAAATGTAATTACCATGTAATAATCTAAATCACGCCAACCAAATATCGACGTATCCTGACCATCTTGTTTTCTAGATCTAAAGTTTATAGAAAAAAAAAAACTTTGGGTGAACGGAAGCTAAACAGAAAATTTAGCAACTCAACATCACGTGCCAGAATTGCTCAAGATAGTTTGGATAAAAACAGAGGAATTCTGACTGAGTATTTTCAACCGCACTGACTTAATTTAAATCAGGAGCGTGTTGGCTTTCTGTCACCATCCACGAGGAAGCCGGCTGGATGAAGCATCATTTAAAATAGGGTAAGGGAGAGGTAAGAATGATTCTGATTCCTTCAGAGTTTAGCAAAAGTTTAATCATTACTAAAACCCAGGGTCGGGAGGATATTGCCACAGTCATTAGATGCCAATTAGGATGCTGGGCTTCGAGCCAATGTGAAACAATACTCAATTCAGTAACTGCTTAAATAAGTCAAGTTAAATGAGTTACTAGAATAGGTAAAGAAAATAAAAAAGAAATGCATAAGAAGTAAAGTGTTTCCTGGAGGTCATTTCAGTTCTATTATTTAATGATAAGAAACGATAATAAAATATAATAGAATATTATATCTGGTAGCAAACAGTGTTTTTTAAACGGCTTCCCCTTTAAATAAATGTACACAATCTAGAAATTCGATTTTTTGGTGTTGATTTTTTTTATATATATTGTTTCTTTCCACATATGTCCACAAGGAGTCAAAATAAGTATGTATGGTGCTGTATTCTGGTTAGAAGGTGTTAGTTGGTATAAGCTACAGTGTGGCTCACATCGAATACCTGGCTGTCTCTTTTGGATCTTTGCTTGTCTTTACGTTCAGCAGACATTAGGTTCCAAACCGAAGAATCCTTCCTTAGCTGCTCCTCTGGCGAGTACGAGTCACTCTAGCGATGTAGATGAAGGAAGCTCTTTGATTACTCTCTGTTTCACTGAGCTCTTGGCATTTGCCAGTGTTGTGGCAGTGTTACAGAGGTAAAGTTACATTTTATGAAGCTCTGAAATGGACCATTAATGGTAAATCCCTTTACATTACTCGTGTGATGTGAAGAGGAAAGCTTTTCACCGTGTGTGATATGCAGGTTCACTGGCCTCATGCTCACTCACTGGGCATCTTTATTTACAAGCCATGACCATGCCAGATTTATCAGCCACAATTAAAGGGCATGCATTGGATAACACATAAAAGGTATTAATTAGGACTCTTAATATTTTTTCATGACATTGGATTTTACGATGAAAATCAATCACATGACTCATTCATTGTCGTCACTGTACCTGATCTGCTCGTTTGGTACGAGAAAAGTAAGAATCTTTCTACAGAAAATAAAGGGAAGGGTAAACAAAAATTGGAGATTAAAGTTGGCAAAGATTTAACAGCAAGATCAATGCAGAAATTGAAGGTAAGAAACTGCGCACAGATTGAAAAGCCTGTTGGCACAAATATGCAAGATTGGCAGAGGCGTAGGGTAAGAAGGGAAGAGCAACATAAAAAGGCAGCAGGGAAACGAGTGGTCTACATGTTTCTGATGCTCTGCATAGTCGCATTTACTGCTATCTATATCTTACTTGGGCTGATTCCGCTGATCTGACTGCTGGGTTCACCCTTTGGCTACTGACCTTATCTCCTTGGTAGACATCTGGAAGCTGCCAGTAGTGTGGCCCCTGTCCCAGGTAGTTAAAGTTGCTGTAGGAGAGCTGAGTGCCTTCAGTGGAAATCTCCACAGTGAAACCAGTGTAAAAGCGACTGGTTCTCTGGCGGTTCACCAGAGCGAATCCCTGGAAGTTTCTTGGAGCAAAGGCAGCAGAGACCTGCAGAAAAAGAAAGACAAAGTTCAGGAAGTCTACTTTGTTCAAATTAAATCAGTCCTTTTCTGAATATACTGTCATGAAATTTTAAATGAAGGCCTGCGGAGTTTGAGATGGACTTCAGTTTGCGCATAAATGCCTAGAAAAGACTAACAGACTCATCAGCATATGGAGAACTCACCACATCTCTGTAGTATGTTGAGCTGGCGCACTGCTGAGTGACACCCATACAGAAGCAGGACAAGCAGCCATCTTTGTTTTCCTGGCTGAGATGGAACGTTCCGGGCTTACAGGTGGAGCAAGATGGACCCACAACGTTCATCTACAGCAATTACAGTCACTCAAATCACTAAAAGAACCTTTGAGAGAAGGTTTTCCCAATCAAAAACTCTGTGTTTTCATTACCTTGCACTGGCACACACCACCGTAGCAGCCGTCGCTACCTCTTTGGTCACAGCTGTAACAGTTGCCTGTAAGAAGGCAGCAATTAACATGTTTACTTTATGCATCACCTTTGTTAATGTACAATAAATGTTCATATCCCATAACAATTGTAATTATGACTAACGCTAAAGCTACACATTTTAATCTGCTTTATTAGTGGGTTATATGACAGAACAACGCAAAGAAGTGAGACAAATGAAAATACAAAAATACAAATTAAATAAGGTCAAGTACATTTATTACTAATGAGGTTATGTAATGCCTAGAAACAGTTAGTTGCACTACATTACATACAATACATTTATTCATATGTGGTTGTAACATGATGACGTGCTAAAACATTTTATTGGGTGTAAATCAAGAAAATGTCATTTGATTAAAAAAAACAAGAATTCTCAAAAATAAATTGGGCTGTTTACCATTGACTTCATTGCCAAGCGTGCATCTCTCTCCCTGTAGTGGGTTTCCAGAGTATCCTGGGGCACATCTAAAAGACACCATGTGTTAAATTAGATATTTTCAACAAAGTGGATCCAGGTTTGAAATTAAGCAGCAATTATGTAGGAAGCCCAAAATCTGGAAAAAACGGACGGTTCGTGACCCCAAGCGAAGCACCTAGAGTGCAGAGTTTTTTGTGGGACACCCCTTCAGACTACTGCTAGTTTACCTAATAAGAGTGCATATGTCTACTACTTTAACGTATATTAAAGCAACACTAAAGAAGTTTCAGTTTTGGTCGATTTCGGCGGCCAGTGGACAAAAGCGGTATTGTTTTGGCTGAAGGAAGACTGCATTTCCCATGAGGACTTGCACATGGCGCCGTAAAATCATGAGCTCCCGGTTGTCTGCAGTGGGATTGAAGTACATTTCTGGTTTTTAGTAGCTGGGTGAAGGATGAATAGGGAGGAGGTAATGAATCTAATTGTGGTGAAACAATATCATTTGATCATTAAGTGATTATAAGCGACGTATGCCGTAAAGCAGTCAGCACATTTGTAGTTGTTTTGTGGGTCAGGGTTCCTGCCTACCTCCTCAAAGTTGCTACTTTAGGCCTTCTGATAGTGATACACTCAGGCCATGACAGAGTTGTCACTCAACGAGCTGTAAGTGGAAGTATAATCACAAAACTTATGAAATTATTTTATGAAGGCTGAAAAGTTACTTAGTGTTGCTTTAATTTAATCCCAAATCAATGATACCCAGTGATCCTTTGATCAGCATGTTTGATATGATCCTTTCAATGAGAGGTGGTAGCACTGCTAGCCGCCCTGGAGATGGATAAAGCAACTAACACGTCCAACATGTCTCGTATGTTGATTCCCTCTCTCATGTGAATGCAAAATTAGAAAGTAATTTCACAGGATCACAAATCAAAAGATGTGTAAAAAGTCACCATTATCACCACGGAAGGCTTTATAGGTAAAGTACTAACACCAAAATAAAGCGGAGGTAAGCATGGCCAGGATGTGGTGCAGGGGAAAAATGGTTGAGAATGCAAGGAAGAATAATGGCAAGGCCCAAGCCAACATTAGCGACGCAACTAAGAAATACCCTAATCGGTTACTTTAAGCATGACAGTCTTACTTACCTCACTTGTACTCTGGCAGATCCAGAGGTCAAGTCGCAACAAAGAGGGCTTCCATGCAATATACATACTCTGGGAAGCTCTAATAATAGGTCCTGAGGCAGAAATGCCTTTCAAACTGTGGTTCATTCATTACTTTATGGCGTTTTATACATTTACAAACAAATATATTTCTTTCAGAACAACAGAAGATATTGTAAATATGCCTGCATACAAACTGTAAATATTCCATGACTACGGCCTGTCGGAAAACTACATCTAGTTTACATACATGAAAATAGATCAAAAAATGTAAAACATTGTACAGTTTTATAAACCCAAAGTAACTTCTAAAACAAGTAGTGTTGCTATCATGCTAAGGTGGTGGTGGGATATCAACATGAAGGGATCGACAGTAGTTGTCAGAATGCCGGACAGTCACACAACGCCACACAACACGTACAACGCCTTTTACACAAACACGGCAAAATTGACGGCATGTGATTCCATTATAGTTTTTCCATTCCAAGTTGGGTGGCTGCATTATGTATTTATCTGGACAGTCGGGTATGCAGATTCCAGAGTGGACAGATGTTGGAACCCGTGATTATGTCTGAAATCCAAAATACAATTTAAAGGGTGTGTTTGCTCGAGAGAAACCAAATGACCATGACTGCATATTGTGTGGGACGTTATTTGTGTGCCAAACATACAATCATCCAATTCAGTCACGTAATCCTTTAATGAGGGGGAAATCATCCTCGAATGAATATGGGTGTGTACTTAGTACATAAAAATTAGTTTGTACAAAAGTTAAGTCGTTTTTTTACTCATTTCCGAAAGGGAAACGTGTGTTTCTTTATTCAGTACACAACTAGTCTTTATTTTAATGTTGATTAGGGCTTACAAATTCGGCCAAAAATTATTTTTTTATTTTTTTAGAAATTTAGAAAATTACATAAGACTAACAAAAAAAGAGTATTTCAAACTAAAATATCAGGCCTCTGAAACGATTTATCACAAAGCCCAGGATATATCATTCACCCTGTTAATTACTGCATTAATGTGACAACTTCCCAATCAAGCACAGAAAACTACTACTTGGCATCTTTAGCAGTAATTGAATGTTTCAAATCCCGTTAGATTAAATCAGAATCTTTGTAGGAAGGAAGCATGAAGTGCACTAAAATTTCCTTTCAGACAGCTGAGTTGACTATGGATTTCAGAAAACACTGTAGCCAACAAAATTACAGGTCATATGGTTTCCCAATCATCACTGACTATGAAAACTTCATGGTCAACTTAAAGCAAAATTAATTCTGTGCCTCTCAACTCCTCCTACACAGTCTGGAGCTTCAACTTCCTAATAAAATTCAGCTAAAATTGATTAAACAGACTTTAATAAACAATGCAACATTTGCAGTCCATGTGTGATAGATAGACTGTGACGATCCACCATTTAGTTTTTTTTTTTTTCGCTCAACAATCGGTTCTCTCTGTAGTTGGAGTTCATTTCCCTGAAACACTTTTATTTTTGGATCTCTGAGCAACTGGATTCTTAGCAATTACTTTTTGTAGCTTAACGTCCTTGTGGAGGGAATCAGTGAGTGTTTTGTGGACATCTGTCCAGGCAGCAGCCTTCTCCATGATTGAGTAGCCTTCAGACTCCGACTGAAAGACCATTTAGAGGGTTGTGCAGGTGTATTGAGTCCGTCAGCCATTTAGGATGTGACATCATGAGTTTCCAATGTTTAGATTTGTCACAATAATCTAATAATCTGACGCAAAATTTTAGTGTTATTTTAAGCCCTGAAATGAAGAATTTTTTTACATTTTGAGAATTATTTGCTGTACTTTTTAATGGAATAAATACAATATTTGCCTGCATGACAAAAAAACAACAACAACTTAACACTAGTAATGTTAGCAAAAATATTGAACCCTACAGCTAAAAGGAAATAAACAACTCGTTACGATAAGAAATATAAAGTGGTCCAGAATGTTGAATATTTTTTAAGAAAAATGTTGCACCCTCAAGTTCATACTTTTATCAACAAGCTAAAAATTTTATCGTCCATATCATCAAATTATATGGTTAAAGACACATCGCCAGGCACATCACACAGAACCTGAATGATAGAGCGAAAATAAAGGCTGAAACAAAACAGTATTGCTAAACCTGAGGTATTCTAGTCAAAACAAAAATCAGTTGCAAGCAGTGAAAATAGAACGCTTAGCCATTTGGTCCTTTATGCAACAGTTCTGACTATATCTTGTTAGATAACACACCTTAAAAGCAAGTACCAAAATACATGACAATTTGCATGCGTTGCTCTATAAATACAGTAAAAAATAAAACCCCTTCATTAAAAAAAATAAACAAGTAATGACATTACAGTTCAGGAAGGAATAGAAAACAACAAAAACCACTGCTGCTTAATCATCTGGGATGATTTTGATAGGAATAGCAACTTTCCCCAACACAATATGAAGAGAAGCCTCCTGATTCTTCCTACGTTTTGAAGACTTGTAGTCCCCATTTAGGAGCTTCAGCAGATCAATAACGTTAGATTTTGACTTCGCTTTCTTTCTAGGTTGCTTTGTTTTGGTTGCCTTACGGGGAATGGAGGGCCTGATTTGATTCTTTACTGTCGTGTCAGACTTTTTAAGTGACGTAGATTTACTGTTAGAGTTGCTGGTTCTTTTTGTGGTGGATTTCTTCATGGCAGTATTAGGTTTAGTCCTGTTTGAGCCGGTGGAGGAGTTTTTAGGAGCTTCTTTAGGCCTTCTGTAATTTTGCTTGGAGTTTCCACTTTGCTCCTCTGATGGCTCCTTTAAATTGTCGTTAAGCCTCTTCTGAACAGGCGCGTCGGATTTTGCAGCCTTGTCCTGTCCACGTTTTTTGATAAGCGGCAATGAATCCTTTTTCTTGGCCTGATCTGAGTGTTTATGCAGCTGAGGGGTAGGACCAGGCTTTGATTTGTGAGCTGGGGGCTCGAGTTGAAATTTTGTGACGACTGCCTCTTGTTTAGCTTTCCTGGACTTTGTTTGAATTGGCTTTGAATTATGCTTAGCGGTCGCAGATGACCTGCTACCCTTTGGCCTTTCGGCTTGAGGCGGTACTGGAGGTCCTAATGTAGCATTTGGAACAGTCTTTCTCTTACCAAGGGTGGTCTTTGACTTGTTTGTTCGCTTGGATGGAAAAGGACTTGTTGCAGATTTTGTTATTGCTCGGGACTTTGCAGTAGTAGTAGTAGTAGTAACTCCTGATTTTAGTTTTTGCTCACTCTGAGAGACTGAGAGAGGCCTTTGTTGGGTTAAAACAACACTCGGGGTAGGTATGCTTTGGGGCCCTGTGGCTCTAAAAATGACTGGCAACACGGTCGGTTCAGCTCTGATCACAGACTGAGGGGTAGAATATAGGGGAACAGCAATGACTGTGCTGAGTGTAGGCAGAAACCTCTTTTCTTGGGGCCGACGGGAGACGTGTGTTGCACGTTTCATTTTGTTCATCTGTTGGGCGAGGGCCATGAAGCCATCGATTACAATCTCCAGCCGCCCCTCCAGCCTTTTAAGTCGAGTGTCCATGTCTGTGTAGCTTCTCTCCAGCTCGGTTATCTTTCTGTCCTTGTCTTGGAGTGACTGGGCGGCAGTTGGCTTGATTTGCTGCGCGTTGAGCTGACTTAACTTGTTGTCCAAACTGCGAATGCTTTCCTTCATGTCTAGCATGTTCCCTTCAAGCATGCTCAAGCGCTTGTTGAAAGCATTTAGGTGAACCTGGAGCACGTGTTGAAAGCTGGAGTGTCTGATTTGTGAGATGGGATTAAAAAGTGGTGGCGGTCTGGAAGCTAATCTATTAGAGGTCACTGGGAAATTAACAGCTTTATTGGCATCATTTGACTTTCTAGTATCACTAAGCGTTGGAGTCAAAATTAACATCCAAGTAGGGACAGCTTTAGTGACTTGTTCTTTATCATCTACCACGACATCTTCGTGATCATCTCCACTGCCAAAGGGCTCCATGTCTTTATCCCAGCCGAAATTGAATAGCTCTTCTTCACATCCCACAGGTAGGAGGCTGCTGATGTGCTCCTCAAGCGAAGGATGCCCACAACTCTCAGCGGCTGGCTTGTCTTCTCTTAACATCAAAACAGCAAAATCAGCCGTGTTGCAGGCACAGAGGTAAAGTAGAAAAATTATTGACTTACTCCCAAAGTCACCCGGTCATCTTTGCCCTTGCTGTTGCAAAGATTCATCAGTCGGACAGGAGTCCTCATAAATGTAACATTCACATTTATGATCCACAGGACGCAAGACGTGGGTCTATGCGCGGCGTTTACACCGTAACATTTTTCTACTGGCAAAAGTGAAAAGCTTAAGCAGAAGGAATCGTCTGATAAAGACTACTGAAGAGGGGAAACAGAGTGGAGCAAAAGTCAGATTTTTAGCAACGTCTGCATAGACAAATTACATGTTGACCTAAATTGTGAACTTGTTTTCGCAAAAGGGTGTTTGGAGGGATAAAGAAAAAAACAGAGGAAGGACAAATTTAGTAACATGTCTTTAAAAAAAAATGACTAAAGAAGCAGATGGATTGCTTTTTTAATTATAATGATTCCTCCAATCTCGTTATATAATGTGTATGATGACAATAAAAGGCATTCTATTCTGTTCTATTGTCCTAAAGCAGAGAGTTATACTATGGCAGGTTTTCCTCCTGTTGCTACTTTTCCATTTCCTGCTTTTGCCACAACTATATAAATTCTATTCTTTTTCTGAGACAAAAAAGAAAACTGTCTGTCACAGGACATGAATATGTAGCCACCCTGGCAACGTTTTATTGACCTATTGAAGCACATATTTGACCTATAGCTATATTCAGCAGAAAATAACAAGACTTAAAGAGTTTTTAACATATTATGTCATAAAACATGTTCAATTTGGAAATATCTCCAGGGTTTTGAAATCCTCATAGAGAAGCTGAAGTTGTATAACCTATAGGAAATTCGTTTGGAGACAGTTGTGGGCTCTCGGTCATGCTAACTCTGCTAACCACTAATATATGATGCTGTTGACATTTTACATTGTCAGCTCATTTATTTTCTTTGTTACATGATAGTAAAACTGCAACTACTCTGCACATCAAAAGTAGCTCTTCTTGACTTTCCATTAAAGGATGAAACTAAATATTCCTAATCGTAGTGACTGCAGTTAGATGTGTGAGATGTTTTAGTTTCTTGCCCTGACTATTCCCCAGCTGGTATAATTTACCATCCCAACTACACAAAACATGAACAACAGTCAGTGTAGAAGATTTAACAGCATTAAAAACTAATTTAAGCTGTTTATTTTACATATTTCATTTTGTGTGAAGGGGTTTAAAAACTAAAAAAGGTAAATCCAAGTCACTCAGAGCGCTACAGCAGAGAGCTTTGTCTTTGCTTTTAAGTATTAAAAATTTGGAAAATAACCCTGAAGACAAGAAAAACAACATTTTTGGTCTTGATAATACCGTTACCTAAAGAAATTGTAAAAATTGGTAACATCAGGTTTTCAGTCACAACCCTTCATTTGTCTGTATGAATAGCCAAGCGTACCACAACAAAAGTCCATAGTAAGACTTAAAGGCACAACAATGTCCGCTGAAAATTCAAATGACCCAAAAACAATTAGAAGAAAAACTGTTAACGTGGCAAAGATATGTGTAGTGAACAGTGGCTTGCATAAGTCAGCCTCCCCCATGTCCAGTGACACCCTTTAACCTCAGCTGCCATGAACCCCAACAGAGATATGGACGTGCCCATATCCCTTTCCTGCGTGTGAATGAAGCTGGCGGATGCATATGCCAGATCAAGTTCACCTTGCTGCCGACCAGCCAGCAAACCCCGAAAAGATTTAAGAAGACTGGGGAAGAGAAACAGGGAAGAGAAATAAAGTGTGACGTACTTTTCGCAGCGCCGGCCTGTAAATCCAGTCGGACAGTTGTTACACACTGGCTGCCCATCAGTGCCTACGTAGCAGCTTGAGGAGAATCTGTGACAAAAAGAGCATAAAATATTACGGCAGGATCCGCTCGCAGTGCACAAAGCTCGCTTTGTTATGCACCTAATCTTTCTTCTGAGATAGTAACTTGAAATTTAGTCCTCTTTTTTACGTTTTGCATGTTGTAATCACAAATTGTAATGTAATTATTCATATTCTATGTAACAGGCCAACATAAAACTGTAGACAAATCTGAAGTTAACTTTTTTTTAATACAAACTAGGAAAGTGTGGCAGGCAGGCATCCTTCGCCCCATTAAATGTCTAAGGACGTCTACTGTGTAAAATAAAATAAAGTAGAAGTATTTGCTATGTGTTCTTGAAAGGTTTCCGATATATGTTGAAGATCTAGAAACTTGTCAGACAATGTAGGGATAAAGGGACAATTTAAAGCACAGATTGTATGTAACAATGGCTCATCTTTTTTTGCGCAAGGGAACTTGGACGGAACGGACACTCAGAATTCTGCTTTCTTTAGTGTTTAAACAATAACCTAAACTTTAAAAGTGTCGTAGAGATAAAGGGAATGGCCAAAAGGAAAACCTGTGAAGACATGTAACATCTAAACTGAAAAGCGATGGAAGGAGTATCAATAACGGAGTCATGAGTAGCACAGTAACTGTCGAGGAGCAACTGAGATCCACAGCTCAGGAACTGAAAACTGTACACACCACCAATATGCTCTGTATGGAAGATTTGCAAGAACAAAACAGTAACACGGCCCACATGCCAGAGCAACCATGTGGAAGAATGCGCTGTGCTCACAAGGAACTATAATTAAAGTATTTAGCTTGCAAACTAAACAAAATTTGTGGTGAAAAATCACATAAGTCTCAACACGCCAACCCCAGTGTGAAATATAGTGACATCTCACTGAGGGGATAGTTTTCTTCAGCAGAATAAACATAGTGCAAATTTGGAAAAAACAAATCCGTTAGGAGCTGCCACAGTTTTAAGAATGTGACAACGACAATTAGACGATTTATATAATAAAATATCAATTTTATAAAAATGTTACAGTCAAACCTAAATCGCATTGAGAATTTGTGGCAACATAAAGCATCGCAAATAGCTGGGAACTGATACCTTCAATGTAACCGAGATAGAGCTGCTGTACACTGGAAAAATCTTATTTTTCAGGGTTTATAAAGTTAGCAGAGACATATCACCAAAGAGATCAAGCTGTACTTGCACAAACTTGTGGTTTAGCAAAGCAAACAAACATATAAGGATGTTTTTTTTTTAAAAACTAAAAAAAAATGAAATATCTTAATTCCATTTTATAAATACTGGCAATTCTGTACTGTTTTTCTTCCCATCAAATTTATACAAAACAATGTAATTTTTGGCTGTAATCTGACAAAATAAATACTAGTACAAGTACAAGCAATCATAGGTATAAGCTTACTGAGTTCCTGAAGTGATTCCAGGGCAAGGACAGGGCTTACAGGCCTCTGGATGCCCTCTCACAGGGTTTCCATAGAATCCTTCCCGGCACCTCTCACATCTCTCTCCAGCAGTTTTATGAAGACACTCCTGTATGAAACACGCATGCGAACCAACAGGAAGGGAGTTGGAACAATTCGCAGCACAGTAGTCATTTCTTTTCACATGTTAGGATGAGCCAAGAAATCATTAGCACATTCCACCGGAGGGATCAAAGCCGGATTGGCATCGGTGGAGGGCACAGGGGGAGGAAAAGGGTGGTGAGAACCTACCAGACACCGGCCGGTCTCCGGGTCACAGCTGCTGGAGTATCCGCTGCAGTCGCACCTGACGCACGTGCCAAGGTAGAGACCAGAGGTGGTCCTCGAGTAACCCACGTCACACTCCTGCAAAGGAAAAACACCTCAGGTGAAACGTGTGATAACGCAGAGATGTTTCTGTGATTCACTGCAGCTGTGATTATCATCCACAACTAATGGAAAACTGAGGTGTATTTGAAACAAGCAAGCAAGGACATATCTGCAACTGTTAACCTCTGGTTTTGTAAACCGGGAAAGAAAGGTTCCTATTACCACAATCGGCAGTCAAACATACAGACACAGAAATGAATCCATTTTTTTTTATTAAAGAGACAAACCGAGATAAAATAACTGGATACAAATCTATGATAAACTATGTTGCATACACAGTTCTTCTGCTTTATCTAACCTGTTGGAAATCTCATAGATGTGGTTTTCTGTAATAACAAAGCTAACCACTATTACATGTCGCTAAAAGGTATAAACTCTAATCCTTTTATTTTCATTTTAAGATACTTAGTATAATAATAATATTGATAATATTATGCTCTGTTATTTAATGTGTGAAAAAAATGCATTGTGTATTGTAACACAAAGACAAAGCAGCATTTACTTAAATTTTACAGCAGATTTTACGGTTTGGCTAAATAAGTATGCTAAGCTATTCCGGAAACTGCATCTCCCACCCTAAAAATCTGATTTATGCAATTGCATTGATTAGTCTTTATTTTGTGAAAAAACTAGCTCACAACATAGACTGAAGTCTTGAAGACAGCCAACATTGACTGACGTCAGCTGTTGTGAACATTAGCAGAATCATGTGTTGCTGTGGCTCAAAGTGGACCCAGACATCCAAAGTTCAATTTAGTCTCAGACATAAAAGGGTCCAACCACAGTTAACTCACTATGGACAATTTTAGTAGGATGTATTCATACTTCTTAGCTCATTCACAACTTCCCAAACAGACTCCACTGTAAATGGCAGTAAACTATAATAAGTTATGATATTTGATGATGCTGAGCCTGTAATGTCTAATTTTACAGTCGTTGGTTTACTGCAATGTGAAAAGTCTGATTCAACCCCTCAATTATGTTTGTTAGGTGTGAAAAAACTGGTTTTAGTATACCAGATAAGATAAAAACATATTTCCTGCTCAGCCCACCCCCTTCAAAAATCAATATATGCCAATACATATTTATGATTTTGTACGTTTATGTATTTTAAACTTATTAAGGTAATGTTTTCTATTGTCTACAAGAAAGCTTCTGGCTGCAATGTAGTTCCAATTATTTGATCCAAGTCTGCTTCAATGTTGCTAAATTATAGCTAAACAAAATTTACTGCATGATTTTCTCTTCAATTTTACTGTCTACTGTGCAAGAAGTTTGTTTAGGGTCATGTAAAAAACTTCATTTTTGAACATTTAAAAAATCTTGAAAAAATTTTTTTTTTTTTATTCAACGCTTTAACACAAATGTTCACTTGTTACTTGAGGTAAAATGGGATGGAAAAATCCAAGTCCAAAGAAAATTGGAGAAAAAAGCGGGAGAAATTTCAAGGATCGGAAGAAAACTAATACAAATTCATGCATTCATATCTTAAGCTAAACATAAACGTCATCAGAGAATAAAAACTAAATAAAATGTCTAAATTGTGCTCCTATACAAAAACCTATAGGCTTAAATAATGTTGGTTTGTTCAATTTTTAAAAAGAATGCAAATATTATACAGGCTGCATATTATATTATTCAAAAAATAACCAATTTATTTTTAAGATTCCCTTCTATTTAGCTTTCAAATGCAAAGAGTTACCTTGGGTCCCTTTAAAAGTTACAAATCCTTAATTTAATAGTTCACTAGACGATGTCTTAAAGTAATATTGTAAATAACACAGTAGAGAGGAGTTATGTTGCGTTCCTTTATCCATCCGAGTCGGACGTGCGAGATCGTTGCCTAGCAACTGGTGCTGATAAAGGATTTCTAGCAGAAGATAAACAATTAAATTAATTGAAAACCGCATGGGGAATAAACCAAACTCGTGTTTTTCATGTCTTCCGAGTCGGACGTCGGAAAGTTTAATAAAATGCTCGAAGTGGAAACGTGACGTCATATCCGAGATCCGAGTCGGCTCGGAAAGGTTAAACGAATGCAGCATTCGTTCCAATGTTACCAATCATACAAGTCTAATTTTAAAGGCCTGAAGGTATCCAAGCATGTACCTGGCAGGAAGGTCCTCTGTATCCGACCGGGCAGGCGCATTCTTCCACCTCAAGGGCTCGTTCATTACCAGTAGGTTGAGGAACTGCGATGTCCATCTTGATATCTGAGATGCTACGAGACATAAATAAAAAACAAGAAAAAACAAAACAAATGGACTTAGAATCAGTTTTCTTTGTGTTACTCGTGAATATTGAAGGACATTTTCTATTCCTCTTCCACCTGGTCTCAGTCATGCTGTCCACATATGTGGCTCGGATCCAAAGCATAGAAACGTCAGCGAGCGCCATCAGTAGGTGCTCCCGAGTACACGGCTGCCCGTCAGTGCGCCTCCAAGACGACTTGGAATAAGAAGAGGAAACAACTTAGCAAAACGTTTGTTGAGCTTAAACTTCATAACGACCAAAAACACTCACTTCTCTAAATGTTACGGCCATAGTTTGGGGCACTCTCGGGATAGGGTTCGTCTCAGAGTAGTGCTCCAGGAATATGTCGTTGCCCTGAAGGATCACGTCGGGCTGTTTGTCCACCACCAGGGCACGCTGATACGGTTCATAGCGCACAGTGTAGCTGAGCTCCCCGCCATAAGCGGTCACCTGGTGGCACAAGTGAGTCGAGTAAACTATCATGTGACATTAACATTTACAATTTAAACTTTTCCATATAGCGAGTGATTGCTGAGCTGGAGAAAAATATACAACGATCTGCAACAGTTACAACGATGTTTTTACTTGATCCCATTCCTCTTACCTTATCTCCTTTAAAGCTCTCGGGCAAAACCCAGAAGTAGACAGCTTTGGAGCCACTTGAGAAGGGGCGGTAGATGACAGAGGAGCCCGTCTGGAATACGTCTTCAGAGACCAATTCAGAGGTCTTGATGTTTATAAGTGTGAAGCGCTGCCCGTTTGCTCCCCCTCGAACCTGACACAGAAAAATAGCGGAAATGTGTATTTGCTTCTAAGGACTTTTGTTTTCAACTGGGTTGGATACATTATAGGGCACAAACTAATTTTCCCAAAAAACAGAAAATGCATGTCGCTTTGCAGAAATCCTACATTTCTCTAATTGTCATTGGGTTGCAGACCCAATAAGTTTTATACAACGGATATTTTAAAACTCACTAGCTGCATCTTTCCAGGCCAAGTCTTTGTTAACAGAGAAGATGTGAAGGTGAGCAGCTATGAAATTGGATGATCTACAACACCTTGGATTTTATCCTGGCCTTGCTTCCTTGATGCCCCATCGGGTTTGCCAAGCAAAGCCTAACAATGAAACTTGCTTTATGTTTTTTTATTTCCATATGGCCAGATATTGATATTTGATATCTAAAACTGCACCGTCCATGGAGCAAATCGCTCGAGACTGGTATTTAAATCCAGGAAAACTGCATCGGCAACTACAGTTTCTGTACGAGGTTAATGCACTACACCAACTTAGCTGCTCAGTGGCCTCCGAATACCTCTACCAGTGTTACTAAAATACCAAGTGGTCATATCCAGCAAGAGTTATTCAAGAAGCAAGTTAATGGCAGCAAAAGTTATGGCTGCTCCAGGTACATGATCGTGATGTACAAAGTAATAGAGAGACATTTCAAATGTATTTATAACAACTATAGATTCGTTATCATCTCTTAGAACAGGAACATGGTAATAGTTCAGCACATAGCACATTAAACTTTAGTCTAGATCCATAGATACAAGATTGATGATCAAACAGAGATGGTTCATATTCAACCATTCATGACGCTGCATCTCACCTGATCTCTACTCCAGGAGGAGCTGGCACACTGTGAGGCGACCCCCATGCAGAAACAGCGCAAACAGCCATCAGGGTTGGTTTCGGACAGATGGAAGAACCCAGGCTTACACTCATCACAAAGCTCGCCTGCCACGTTGTTCTGCACCATACACACAAAAACAAAACAAGGACTTGCACATATGGAATCCATGTGCGCGACATGGCCGTCGTCCACTTTAGGATAAAGTGCAATACCTTGCAGCTGCATGGTCTGCTGCTGGAGCTGATCGCTCCTTTGGAATCGCAGCCGGAGCTTTCTGCAGAGGGAGTGCATTGGAAAGATGATGTAGAGATTCAAGGCCACCTGGGAGTGCTACAGCTACGCTGCATACCTGAGCAATGACTAAACACGGCTGTAACACAAGCCTGGCAAACATTACACAGAGTCAGTGCTTCCTCGCTGTCATACTACTGAAGCAACTCCCTGTGCAGCTTCTGTTCATTCACTCATGTCTGAAACCTGGGCTTTTGAAATTAGACTCACGGTTTGGAACACATCTTCCATTGGGCAGGAGCGGGTTACCATTATAACCAGGAGCACACCTAAAATGAAAGCGGTCATAAAAGTTAAACCAGGTGTTCACAGAGTGACTATTTCACCTATTTATATAAACATGACATGCATTGTTAGCACCTTATCTAAAGTATGAAAAAAAAGTTCCCTTGTTCTTTGACCTTGTCTTATGAATAATGTAAAATTAAAGACATTAGTCCCTCACTTTTCACAGCGCCTTCCTGTGTATCCCGGTCTGCAGGCGTCACATGTGGGCTGCTGGTCAACGTTGAGGAAGCAGGTGTCGGAAAACCTATACAGAGCATTGAGAGACTAATTAATGAAGAATTAGAAGTAGCGACAATATGTGATTGAATTTGACAGTGCGGCGCACACATGTTGGTCGAATGCGTCTTGTTTGTTAATGCATCCGTGCTCGGTGGGAGCACAGCTGTGTTTTTGCAATGCGTGTGGCGTTGCGGGGAGCGTAGGCCTACCGCCGCGATGTCTCCGTATACGGGCATGGGCAGGGCTTGCAGTCGTCAGGACGACCTCGGGTGGGATCGCCAAAGTACCCGGGGCGACACCTGTCACACTGGGGGCCATCTGTGTTGTGTTGGCAGCTCTGTGATAGCGGAATACATGCAGTTCGCTCTTTTCAGACGGCAATTTGAAACATCTAAAACAAGCCCATTGTAATAAATTACATTTCCAAAATAATTCACTCTCCTGATGTTGGGTTTGTAGCTGTTCAAGCTTTCACACTTTGTGACTTTACTGAATACTTTCCTACAGGGTTTATGCAAACAGTCTTGCAGGCACACGTTTCTGAGGTGGGTCTCTGATGTTGGATTAGAAGGCCTGCCTTATAATTTCCACTGTAAATTCTCTTAAAGGTGTATTTAGGTTTGTGATGGCCAGTCAAGCCCTTCAGCGTCAAACTGGCTCATACATGTGTTAAATTTTTCCCCTTGGGCCGTTCCAACAATTAGGTCCCTCTATATTTCCAATTGAGCTAGTAGTTGTTCTAGCAAGATAAATTGTGACGCATAGCAGGACAGGTAGGAACAAGAAAGATAGGAAAAACATGAAAAACCCTCAATTTATGAGAAAATGTTAACTTATCAAATTATCTCTGTGTCATTTTGTTTTTTTTGGGAGATGTTGGAAACCCACACCTGAGGCTTTATTGGTCATTCACAGGCTTTTGTTATTAGTTATCGGCCAACATAAACTTTAAAGACAACGTATGGCGTTTTAACATCGACATTTTTGTCTGATGCAGATAAGTGTTGTTGTCATGTTTATACGATGAAAGGAGGAAAAAAATCTCCTTTCTGCACTGCTGCAACTTTCTCGCGAGTACAAGGTGCAAAAAGGATTCTAATCTTGTACACGATCACATTCTTTTCTTGAACGACCTCCATCCTGAAAGATAGGACTAGAGCCTTAGTCAATAAGAGCTGCCGTTTGTTTTTGCTTTCTTGTAATGCTGTGCACACAGATCAACAGCAATTGTTGTTTAATTTAAAAGAACATTTTCATAAGACATAAAAAAATACAATATGAGAAAGGGTCCATATTTTAGGAAAATATATAGATTAAAGGGGGCTTAAATATTGTTTTATTACAAGTTTCTTATTTGTTATCTGCCAAATTTCTAACGATGTTCAATCCTTTTTCATTTTAGCAAGTACTCATTGGATGTAGAGACAAATATTTATTAGTTTTATAAGAGTTACTGGGTAATTTTATCCGTTTGCAGACCTTACGATGTTGACATGACCCAAAATGAAAAGGAGTTTGACAATCCTATTGTAACCTGTTGACAGCCAGTGATGGGGAGGGGGTTTATAACAAGTAATGTAAATGAACAACATAGTAATCTGGTTTGAGTGGAAATTTTTGAAAAATCTTTATCGAGTTGTTTCCAGAGGTTGTTCCATTTGTTGTGCTAGTGTTTTTATTCGTTGTGATGTGTGAATCATTGTTTCATAATTTATAGATATTTAAATACAATATTTTGAAACAGGTTACTTCTGAATAAATGTCATATCTAGTAATTTTGTTATTATATCTAGAGTTCTTTTTAGTCTTTACAAGGATTTGTACACAATGACTGGTGTAATTTGAAATATTCAAAGTTCTAATTAGTTAATTAAAAATCTTAACATGTAACTTTTTACAAATTTCTTTTTTTTACTTGTACTTGATTAAATTCTTTGTCTTTTTTTATCAAGACTTATGTCTGACAGGTCTGAATTACAAAACATTACTATTATTGTCAAGACTTAAATAAATATAAGACAAATTGATAAAAAACAGCCTTCGTATTTATGTTTTACCCAGAAAAAAATTAAGCCAAACATCAAAAAAAGCATCAATTTTATATACCTTTGTAATTCATAGTAAAAACAAAACCTTCCAAAAGTAACCCTTACCAGGCAGTGGCCACTGACTGGATCGCAGACTGTAGCGTGTCCGTTACAGTTACAGCCGGCACAGGTACCCAGATATCTACCTCCAGGGACGCGCTCAAAACCAGGTAGACACATTTCACAAGAAAGGCCCGTATATCCGGGGGGACATCTGAAAGTGAGAAAAGATAATCACCATCATCTAAAGCTTCTGAAATAAGCCAGGTTCCAAAACCAAAACTTTGAACTTCCTTGGTGTTTTGAAGTGTGTGGGAGAAAGATGTTTGGTAAGAGCAGTGAAATGTACAACATATAAGACAAAACCATAAATAAACAACCATTAAAATGAAAATAACTGACTAAAGAACAGTGCTTGTTTTTTCTTACCTGCATGCCTCAACATCCTTAGCATGGCCAAAAGTGCTGAATTCCACCGTGGTCATATCCATGACAATGTGACTGAGTGCAACGCTGACCATGTGGTTGTCGTAGACGGTGCGAATGCTGATGCTCTCCACGTCGGCCAAAGTCATCAACAGCTCCTCGCGGCTCACAGGGCGGCCATCAGAGTGCTGCCAGTGATCCTGGAAAACAAGAAGCAACAGATTTACATGTTCAAGTTCATTTAAGATTAATAGCTGATCCTTGGATGTTTCATTCCGCCTTACCTCAGTAAATATTATCTGCTTCTGGTTGACCACACTGGGAGGGGTGCCATTGCCTCGGCGGTACACAAGCCTGTGTCCGTTTCCTACTATGATCACGTCCGATTTTGCTACTGGCTCAGACAGGCCGCGGGCAAGTGTGTAGCGCACCTTGTATTTCAGGGATCCTCCGTATGAATCAATCTAACAAAGGATACAATGAAGTTAAAGTCACTGAGGACATTTTAAAACAATATTTTGAAACGTTTCCTTTTTATGCTAACTTTGTTGCCAAGGAACCGACGCGGTAAGGTCCAGTACGATTCGAGGTTGAGGAACCGGCGGGACAAGTCGACAAGCTGAAATTCTTCCATTTCGGGGTTGATGAGGAGCTGAGTGGAGGAGAGGGGAGGAGGGCCGGGCCTGTAGGGGTAGGTGACATTTACTCCTGCAAGGTAAAGTCAGATTTCATGTCAGATCTCATCGTGAAGACCACGAACGCATTCATATCCCTGAACGTCTCTTTAGAGTTTTTGTGATATTACAACCAGAAGCTTGTTTACTGCGTACTAGCGGGACGTTACGTGATGGACCAACATGAAGTACAACCTGTGTGGGAACAGAATACTACATTTTTACAAGAGGAAGCCAATTTTCAGTTTTGCTTCTTTTTTCTTTTTTTGTCTTTCGCAAGCCTTATAATGGACAGAAGGAAAAAGGTGCTCAGATCAAATGAACAAAAACTTAACACCAGCGCAGGATGGATAACTAACAATAAACATATCACTTCAGTGGACGAAAAATTATGAAAGGCCATGTGGAAGGTAAACAAGCCTACCCGGAAGGAAAGAGCTAGAAATACAAATATAATAGTTCAGATCAGGGATGTCCAACTCAGTTCCTCGAAAGTTTTTTTTCTTCCTTAACATAAAAAATAAATGCTAAAATACCTTTGAAGTCCTCCTCCTCGGTAAAGCGCAGGCTGATGTGGCTGCGGTAGCGTCCGGTTCTCTTGCAGTTCTTCGAGACCCCAGCACAGAAGCAAGAGATGCAGCGGCCTTCTACGCTGAAGTGACCTTCAGGGCAATTTCCTGGAATAAACAAGGCAACGTTTTGTGTGCAAAAAACTTCTTCTTTTTTTACCCGAAATACATTTTTTCATTAAGCACTTTGTTATTTTCTGTACCTGGGTTTGGAGTAGAGATGAGAGTCAGCACTCCATCAGGGATGCCAAACACCAGACCTTTAGCATTGATGGCCTCACAGGTGTATGCGCCCTGGTCTGCCTCATTCACATCGCGAATAGTAAGGGTGCCACGGCCATTCTCATTGGTCATGGTAAACCTTGACATGAGGAGCACAAAGATACTCTATTTTCCATAACCTCATACGGTGAACAGAAAAAAAAACTATTTTTGTCTGCTACATTCAAATACACAAATTTGGAAACCACACACAGAGTACGACGCTGTACATCCAAACAGTCTGCAAACGCAGCTATAATAGTTGGGAGTGTACAGTCATTTTGTCAGTCAATAAAATCACAGACATCAAAACATCGAATCAGCACCAAGACTTGGTACATGTCAAAAACCGACAGCAGGAAAAAAGATGTATGACTGCTCTTTGTTGCTGTGAAAAAGGTGTCTTATTAGGTACTTCGCATTCCACCAGATGCACTAATAAAAGCATTCTTCTGGAAATAGCAGCTTTGAGCTGTGAGTAAAGCTATAACAAGTATTGTTTAATAATGGGAGTATCTCAAGAACTCTAACCTTTCGGTCTTGGGAATATGTCCCCAGTTAAGTCTCCAGGAGATGATGGGTGTTGGGATTCCAACAGCCCGACATGTGAATGTCACAGTCGACCCCCGCGCCGCCTCAATGGACTCCTCTGGTGGACTCTCTACAACAGGTGGGGCTGCAAAGTGGCAGGCGTAGTGAGCAGTTACTTCACAAAATACTCACAAACACAGTAAAAATGGCTGACGTATCACTGACGATTTGGGAACCAAGTTAAGTAAGTAAGGCATTAAAAAATTCCATCAGTGTGTTCAGTCAACCTTGGTAGAAATAAACATGTTCTATAAAAGCCTAAGGGGCGCCACAGTAACAAGAAGGGGCACCTGTAATGTAACGATATGTGAGAAAGGCAAAGCGGTAATTCTAGTTTTGCCAGACGATGTAAATGTCTGAATTAGATGGAAACTTGCAGAGAAGCAATTTTATTAAAAAAACAAGTTCGGAGTCTAAATTCTGATTCAGAAACATAAAGAGAAGCATATATGCATGAGAAAAAGGAAATGTTGTTACTGTCCAGCTGCTTGAGAGTGACTTACTGCAGCCGAGCTCATCTGAAAAGTCAGCACAGTCTGGCTCATCATCACATTGGTAACTAGCTGGGATACAATTGTTGTCACTCCGGCATTCGAACTGCTCAGGGCCACATCTGTCGTTGGGACCCTTAGTGGCTGCGGGGATGAAAAAAAGGTCGATGAATCACAACTTTCTCATCACTTGATGTTCATATCTCGCTGAATACTGCTGAATGAAACTGAAAACAAACATCACAATGTTTTAACTTACGGCAGTCTGTCTCATCGGAGTTATCTTCGCAGTCGTTGTCTCCGTCACATCGCCATAGCTTGAGGGCGCAGCGGCCATTTTTACACTTGAACTCATTGGGCTCACAGGGAGATGGAGTACCTGAGACAAAAGTAAACAGAAACACGGGCTTAACTCAAGGGTTCGCCCTTTTATTGATTGGTTTTGTGCTCTGACAGACTGAAGAATGATCTGTCAGTCAGCAGATCCCATTTAAAGTATTACAATATACAATATAACCCAAATTTTTACCAATATTTATGAACCACATTTGTAACAATAAAAAAAAAACCTTCAAGAGTTCATGCAACTCTTCAGAACAAATTGAATTGCAGTAATAACAACAGATTTCTGCTCAACATACTGTACATGTATAAATACAAACATTTGTTAGGGTAAATACATGCAAAGCTCATAGTCAATGTATTTAGATTAGAAGGACTACTACACATTTTTCAAACAATTAAAATTAAAGTACTTAAAAGTTAATTGCAAAAAATGAAATCAGCACTTTTATAGCTTTTTTAATTGTATAATTATCATATTCAACACCATCTGACTTACTGCATCCAAGTTCATCACTTCCGTCTTGACAGTTCCGTTGTCCATCACAAATAAAGATTCGAGAAATACATTCTCCACTCTGACATTTAGCTTGATCCGCTTTGCATACAGCAGGTGGGATGGGGGGGTGGGGCCCGAGTGGTCCAGGGACAGGCGCGGGAGTGGCAGCGGCAGGGGTTGTGAAGGCCAGTGGGACGGATTTGACCATATCTGAGAACAGATTTTAGATTGAAAGTTTGCAAATCTATATAGGCACGAGATGAAGGTACATGTCAGAAAATTTAAGTGTGGCACATCAGTGAGCAAGAAAACAAAGCGCAACACGGAGCAAAATCTACTGAAAGGCACTCACCACAATTTGTTTCATCACTAATGTCTGAGCAGTCGGGTCTGTTGTCACACACGTATTCGATCGGAATACATGTTCCATCGCCACATCTGTACTCGTCAGACACGCATTGCCTTTCAATGGGCATTACTATGAGTAATGCAGAAGGGGAAGCAGTGGGTACAATGATCAAACACACGCAGGGCAAAAAGCATTAAGAATCTCCTTGTGTCACATTAAAGCACATGTAACATATTTGCAAGCTAAATCAAGCGACCCACATAGAGCATAGATAAAAATAAATGATTTCCGTTATATTGCGTGCTCATACATATATAAGAACCCATTAAGTTGACTAAAAAGACAAAGCGAGAGGTAAGTGATTTCGGATCAAAATAAAACAAAGTAAAACCAGGCACACAAATTGAACAGGGAAATATCAGCAGACTAAAAAACATTAGATCTACTGTTAGCAAACAGAGTGGCAAATGTGAAGACAGGATTGGACAACAGAAAGACTATATGGGACAGGCTTTTAGCGAAACATAAAACATGAGGACTTTGCTGGATAACCTCAATAGCGGTGAAAGATACAGATGAACCATTATCACACAAGAACAAGACCTGTTAAATGTTTGTGACATTTGCAATTTTGAACATATCAACTCTTGTTCAACACTTTTGAACATTTCACTCTTAATACTTCAGGACTTATTGCTTGCAAAATTACAGATCCATCCACTTACATAATAGGAAATCAACATTTTATGCTCATCACATAAATAAATATATTATTTATGCGTTAACTTACTTTAGCAATGTGTGGACTAATTCCAACCAATTATAATCTTTGTCAATCCAACAGTTAGTGGGAGATCCTAGCGTGTTCCACGTTGATTTCCCCCTCCCACACACTAACATGCGTATAGCCTGACTTATAAATGGTAGCTCCATAAAGTCACTGATGAACATATGTTTTTCTCATTCTACCATTTTCTCCTGCTACGCTTAATTTATGCATTTTATTATTATTATTTGTGTTGCCGGGAACTTTATATTCCAAATAAATGATTGCATCTATGGATACATTTGTTGTTTCTCCTCCATGCAGAGAGCACTACTGACTCTTTACTTCTGGCTGTTAGCACACAGTAAAGGCTATGTTCTCCCCTTTTACATATACATACTTACAGGTTATACTTCAATGTGTTGAACATGACTCACACTCTTCCCAGTAAGGGATTATTAATATGTTTCTGTTCTGAACAGGCTCCAGTGTTCATGTGTGAAAAGGGTTCTACAGGAAATTCCCCCATCCAGCAATCAGCATGGTCCAGGTAAAATCCTATAAAGTGGGACATGGCGTTTCTCCTAGCGGGTGGAACTACGCACAGATATCAGATGCCGCGTCATGTAGCAGAGCATTGTAGCATCCTTCATCAAACTCAAGCCATGCAAAGTTCCTTAATGTTCTCTGTGCACTACTGGACCTTAGAGATCACAGCCAAGACTACATCGGTGCTACCATGCAAAACATTCCCCAGACCACATGTACAAGTCAAAGTAACTGCCATCATAAAATATCAGCAGACTAATTGCACTAAAGTCATTCTACAGCTTCTTCAGCACAACTGGCTTCCTGACCATGCAACAAGCATGGTCCAGTACAAACCTGGCGCTGCTATAGGGTCCACTGAAGGCACAGTTTCTACTAGAAAAAAGGCAAACATTGAAGGGAAGCCTAATGTTTTGGGAGACCTTACTTTCTAAAACATAGAGGTATTGTTTCTCTTACCTTTGCCAAGCTGTCTGAATTGAAAACCCTGGACTGATGTGATGTAGGAAGCAATGGTTCCTTCCCTCACCACGTTGTAGAGGACGTTGCGGATCTGTTCTTCATTGTTGTTGTAATCAGAGCCCACGTCAAGTTCCACAAAGATATCAACTCCATTCTCTCTTATCATTTTTCTTAAGAGTAATGAAGAGCAAAGGAAAAGTTCTCAGGATGTGGAATTAACATTTCCTACTAATTCTACTGACCTTTGGCCACATAATTAGTAATTTCGTGTTTTTTTTTTGTTTTTGTTTTTTTAAGGTTAAAACAAGAAGCAGCACACAGCAGCGGGACATCGACTCTGGGTGTCAGCGGGCTTGATTTAAAAGGTTTGTGCTCTTACTTAATGAGGACCACGTTGACCGTCTGGACACCGGGAATCTTGTTGTACTCCGACTCCAGCTGTGAAGGAAAAACACAACCCAGTCACTCTCAAACAAAGCGATAGGCTCCCAATCTTTAAATCACCAGGTTCGGATCCATGAGACATTAGGCTTTTTCAGGGCCTGTACCGTGTCAATAACTGCTTCGGAAATCTCCTCAAACTCTGAAGAAAAGATGTCCTCAAGATCAGGGCCGTACACCACAGAGTCGGTAAAGTTGACAAGAGCTCTGTAATAAACTGGAGATGGAGAGACAGAAGGAGAAGCTAAACCACACAATAACAAACCAGGACCACATAATAACTTTTGGTGTACACAATGTAATCAAGTGACATCATAATGTATTGTATCATTTCCCTTGGTCTAAACGTATCATGCCCTATATCTCATGTATGGCTGGGTCTATTAGCTGAACACACATGGCATAACAAAAGGCAATCCAAGATGTGTTTTGTTTGGATTGTGCGATATAAATGCATCGTCTTGTAGCTCTGTGGCCAAGAAGACAAACGGGCAACATTTTTAAATCTGACAAAAATGGGGCTTCAAGTCAATATCACTGGTGTGCGAGTGACTGCTATGGAAGAATGAAATCCTCTGTGAATGACTCTGAAAGAGGGCCTCAGCATTCCCCTCAAATTTACCAAGTCAAACATAGGCTGGAAGGTGAGTGAGCATTGGAGCGGAATGCAGCAGGGATTATATTCATTCCTCTTAGTGGATTTTTATTAGCTTGAATGACTGGGTCATTAAACATATAGGTCGACCGGCATAACACAAAGCACTCCAAATTCCCACATGGGCTGCACATAGCTACCTTTATTTTAAGCAGCAAATAATGATAGAAAAAGTCCGGTTTTTAAACATTCAGATTAGTCTAACTGTTCCAGAAAAGCTTCAGAACTTTGTAAGCAGAATCTTTATTTTAACAATGGAATGCCCAGTTAAAAACTCTTCCACACAAACAACTAATGTACGTTGGCTAAACCAAATCTTTAATATAACCGTTAAGAAGTAGCAAAAGGAGAGAGAGGCTTCTTTGTATCTTGAGAAATGACAGTAAAGCTTTGTATTTCTCAGCCCACATTAAAGAGAATAGTCTACCCCACAACCCCAGTGTTCGCATATAAAACCAACTCACACAGACACTCGCCCCTGAAGGGCTTAAGGAGATGCATCTGCGAATATTACAGCCATCACTGAGCATGTTTTTAGGATAATATTTTATCTAGTACATGTGTAGCATTTTTATTTCCCCTAAACATTGTTTAGTCAATAACCTGAGCCATTGGCTCAAATTTCTAGGAACCAAGCCTGTTAAACTAACAACTTTGGTCCCTGTGTATGTTTCAAAGTCAAACTAAGCCAGTTGTCATGCTCCCTTGTTCTGACCACACCCCCAATTAACCGCTCCCCACTCATCCCAACACTAGCCTGTACCCCCCAGTCTAGTCTGCCCCGCTAGTCTGGTATCAATACCAGACACACATTTTAATTGTTTGTCACCCGACAACAACTAAACTCCTTTCCTTTCACCTTTTATGGGAACTTTATGCGACACACAAAAACTCGTGCACATTATTGTGAGATTTCTGGTCTAGAAAATCTAGAAATGCATTAACTCTTTTACAGGGGGAAATACATTCAAGTTTTTAGTTCTAAGATGACAAATTATGCAAAACTTTCAAAGGGCATGAAGGTTGTTCTAAATTCAATGGAAAACAAGCTGTCACAGTTGGCTTTTATGACCCCATGAGGAACAGATTAATGTAGCCTGGCATTTTATAGGATTAACTGTTTCCAAAGACTGAGGACCCGATGATCTTTTCATTACAGTTTCAGCTAATTACTATCAAGTAATTACTATCAGCAAGGCCTACAGACCTCTTCTATTATGCATATTGAATTATTTTATGTGCAGTTCCTTATAAGCTTAAATGTCAGCGGTACTATTATAATTCCAATGTCAAAGGCCAGGTCTGTGAAACCTAAAATAGGCAGTGGACCGCAGAGCGTCCCATTCTTAGTATCCTGCCAACACTTTGTTTGGTTCGGGCTGTTAGCCTTAGACCATGGGGAGATTAGAGAGAGGGGCAATATTTGTGAAACTTCTTGGAGTGGGATAGTTTTTCAAGCCAAGGACTGAGAAAAGGATTTGCATTTTTAGAAGCAGTCTGCTGAGTCAGAAAAAGTAATTATCTATGGATGTTAAGAGCAGGCATAGGCAAACAACACATTATTCCTTATTAGGTTTGGAAGCTATAGAGAGGGGCAAACATTTTGATTAGGGATCTTAATAAATTGAGTTTTCTCGGCTGCCAGTCAAGTGCAAAATTTATCCTACAGACTTAACATTACATTTGTGTTACATCTGTGTTACTCTGTCGTGTAAACATGGCTTAAAGTGTTTATCTCTGCAAACCTCCAATTCTCTGATGTAAATGTTTCTTTTGTCTCATCATCAATAGTACTTTTGATTTATTGCCAACAGGTGTGCCATGTGTTTTACAGTTGATTTTGCATTCTTTGAATATTTAATACAGCACAGTTTTCTTCCAGTAAGTTCCATGGGGGACTGATGTCAGGTCTTCTGCCTGATCAATACACTCCCAAGATATTTTTAAGCATGTAAACAATTTCTTGTAATCTTTTCAATATTTCTAAGGGTATAACACTTGTTTATGTTTGACCTTGAAAGGAGTACGATTTTTACATATCTTATAAATAAAGTATCACACATGGCTCAGATTAACCAATTTTCACAAACTGGAGACCACACGCAGGATGATGAAAAATGATGTATGTAATAGGTTGGCCTACAGTATAAGTGGTGTTCATCCACACGACAAATACTGAACACCACACACAAACCAATTTTACTCAAGAACATTCTGATGTCTGACAGAAATTCCAGGGTGTCCAGGGTGAACCCTTTCGCTCACCCAATGACTGCTGGAGATGGGCACAAGCAGAATAAGAAGGTAGATGGGTCAAACCGATAAACGCGCTAAACTTTATCCATGTACAAAAACTGCTAGAGGTTCCCTAACATTGATGTAGTAGTTCTGAATATAACAAAAATGAAAGGAGTATAGAATCCTGCCATTCTATTCCTCAATACATTTGTGCGTAATCTTTATCGGAATTTTTACCAAAACCAACCCAAAAAGCATCAAAGACTGTTTGATGAGTTAAGTTTTGTTCTACCTTTGTAGTTTTACTTTTCAGTTGTATTTCCAATTAACTTGTGTTATGACAAAAGGTTTTGAATGTTCAGTTTCCATGCAATGAACGGTACACAAATAAGATTTTCTGGA
>JAVLVB010001109.1:275355-285970 GCA_032876305.1 Orestias chungarensis
TTTTTTTTTTTTTTTTTTACACTGAACTAAATAATATACAGTAGTTAGATTACTCCCACTATTTTGGTTGCTGATTTGTTTTGCTTTGTTTAGTGTACAAACGGCTCATTTAACATCCACTAAGAGCTACTTCGATGGCAACCAAATGCAAATGCCACATTTAAAATAAAGATCCTCTTCCTATTAAATTGCTTGGAAAAATAATGAGAAGATAAATAATAACCTGACATGAAAGCTGTCAACTGAATTTTCTTATTGCATTTATAGGGAATGCATAACATCCATTGCATACAGATCACAAATTTTATACAGGTTATTGCAGATGTAACAAAAAAATAACCATACATTTCTATGGAGAGCCTTTTGATTAAAAAGATTGGGTGCCTTCAAGGCAGACTGTGCGGTCACTGAACATTACTAGGCAACATTTTCTTCCGACTCAGTGTTACCTCCTCAAGACACCTTATTCATAGAGAAGAACAGCCTCGTTTACGGCAAAGTAAACGGTGCATTGCCGCTGGAAACACACCGAGGTGAACATGTATCAACAGAGCTGTGAGTTGTAGCACAGCCTGTATTAGTTGAGCCTCAGGCAGCAACTCTTAGATTTATCGCACAATACTTCATCCTGAATGTTGTCCTGAAAGATGGGCAACATCAAAGTGAGTCGCGAAAGCCTTTTATTTGACCCGCATATAATCTAATCACTTGGTTGGGTTCTTGCCACCCGTTCCACAGCGGTTCATAGCTCGCACTCTCTCTGAGCCACAGACTGGGGAGGGTGACTGTGTTCCTTTGATTGGAGCGCCAGGATGAGGCCCTCGGCTAATGAGTGTTGCTGTTAGTCCTCTTTTGTGAATCTGTTTTTTTAAACTGTGAAATTTCCTTGTGTACTTACCCCCACCCGCATTAAACATTGATGAAACTGATGAAAGTAACAAACAGAGGCAGATGTGAAAAGTGGGGAAAGAGGGAAAAAATGCTTGAAAAAAATCGCATTCCATAATTGGAATTCACAGACTGATTTAGCTGTTAAAGTTGTTCTCTAGAACTGTGGAAGCATTGTGAAAAGCCCCCCTCCCAAAACATTGGGGCCTACGTAAAAGACAAAGAATTGATTGAGCAGCAAGCCGAGTTTGGCCTTTAAAGCTCAACCACAAGGGGACTGACCTTTAACCTCGAAGCTAAAACTCACAGCAACAGTAAAACCATTTAAACAGAAATCAAATGTAACATTTTTATCTATCAGTATAATGATAAAGATCCACCCCAAATCAGGATCAGACAATTTTTCAGCTTAATCGACCCTAACCAGTAACTATTCAATTGGCAACTTATCTTAAAAATCTGTTTTCTTCCTGATAAATAAACACGTCATAAGAGCCACCAGGTTGCTCTGACAAAAACAATCCCTGTTGAAGATACTGTTACAAAAACAAGGTTTGCTAATTTTGGTATTAATCCAAATTTTTAAACGAAGTGAGAGGAAGCAAACAGTTTTAAGACGTTGACTATTTCAGTAAATGTCCACTAACCCCAAACTTTCCAGTAAATGTATGCTAATTTATAGGGAACAACAATCTTTGGGAAAAAAATTAGAATAAACCTGCAATTTAACAACTTTCCCATCAATCTTTTGTATGTACATTCTGTAGTATTTCAATTTTGAAATAATTTTCTCAATTTGTCCAAAACAAACAAACAAAAAAGAACAATCAATAAAATTTCTGCTTGCTTGAGGTACATTTTGACTTTTGACTAATGCGTTTAAAAGGAGATGGAAACATATTCTAGTATTTTCTCTCACACAGCTTGCAGAGTCACGGTCAGAATCATAACCACCACTGCGCATAAAATCTGTGCATTTTTTGGGTCTGAAGTAACAGATGGTTTATCACACTGGAATAAGGAAGAAATAGTTTGAAACTCTTTTCTAATTCAAGCAAAGGGTGCATTTTTGCAGCTGGGAATTGAAGTGCCGTCACTTAAGCGTAATAAGTTCAGCATTGCCCAATGGAACATCTTCCATCAGTTTTCCACTGGCGTTGGGAATGATTGGGAAAGAAAAGCACTAGGAAAAACAGAACCAATAGATAGAAAACTAAACATGCCCAAGCTTAATCCTTCCGGCAACATTATTTGTTTGTCTTTGAAAATGAGTGTAGCTGAGCAAAGCAAGTGAGAAGAGAGTGTGCCAAAGACAAAAAAAAGGGGAGAAAGAAGTGCTTAAAAACTTACTGTACTGTGGCTCAATTGGGCTCTGAATGTTTCCCAGATACCAAGACTCCCACTGTCTGGCAACTGCTAACAATAAGGGCAGGGAGCAGAAAGCAAGCAACAGGAGGGTAAGGACAGAGATTGACAGGTCACAAACAGCAGCCGGTGGTGAAGGTGGGAGTGAGCATAGCGAGACAGAGACAGGAGTGATCAAAGTTAGCCAGGCAATTGCAGACGGGTTAAAGTTAACATTTGAGGACAAGGAAACAAAGAGAGAAAACAGAAAGTGACAGTCAGATAAAGGACTTTTGAAGTTGCATTGCCAAATTTGATCAACACAAACAGCAAGACAGACAGCAAGGCTCCTGCATGCAGTTCTCTTACTACATCTCTCCTACTTGACACATACATTCATCCTGAGATGGTGCCGCCGCAAGGAAGAGGAACTTCCTGTTTTCTTATTTTCTTTTTCAATGGAAGAATTGAGTACCAGCAAATGTCTGCAGCCAGCAACAATGACCCCTCTTTGTCTCGTTGTGACTCATTGGCTATTCCACTTTAACGCCGCTATGAAATGTCAATTGAAGGTTTTTAGTTGTTCGGAAACATGTATGAGATCATAGATTTACAAGGATGTTTACAGTTTGATGATTTATTCAATCTTCTAAATAAATAAAACTTTTGAAAAGGTGATAATAACAACAGCGTAGAGAGATGTTTACGGTCCAGTCCAGACTCTAGAAGTCCACTCCATAAACAGACAGCAAATTACAACTTATTTGCTGTTGGATCCAAATGTTTCCCAACTTCACATGCAGCAAACCATATGGCTTCCGAGGCTCATTACTGACATACTTAGAAACGAGTTGAGAAAATTTTTTAATGATTCCTATTCCTCCAGTAGCCATTTTGCAAACATTACGTTGAGATAAGGCCATTCTACTAAAGGACCTGAACACCACAAACCTAAAACTGTAAAGCCCATCTAGGAAAAAGATGACACGAAAGATGGCATTTTCAAAAGATCTAAGCACCAGAACACACGCTCAACTAATTGGAACTAATTGGCCATTGATACTTTAAAGTCTTCTGATAGAGTGCCATCTTCTGAGAATTAGTAAGAGCAATAGTTTTATTTAGCCACTCTATGTGTGTCAGATTTTTCCAACCCAAAAGATTTTAGCACTTTATAGCTACCTAGAATAAAAATGTTCATTCCTAAATGATGCAACACTCTGTAGCCTAGTTCGCAAACAGAGACAGCTTTGCAAATCAATCGAGCCATTTTAGGTATTTCAAACAAAAAAGAACATATCCGCAAACAGATGCCGTACAGCGGAGCCCTGCCTATTTGCGCTTCTTTAGGCACAAGTCTTTTTCAAAGAACTCGAGTCCCAAACTGCTGATGGAAAATTCAACTACAAATCTATTTGTAGAGCATGTCTAAAATATTCACAACAAACTGTAGCTTGAATTCTGAAGTACGCAATGTTACTTGACATGCTACTGATTAGACTTTCCAAAGAAGCCAAAAAAGTTCAATTTATTTTCTTGTAGCTAACTGGCTGTACCCCCGAGAGCGGGTATAAGGAAGAATGAAAATGTTAGCTTCTGTGATAATGTCAAGATTTTTTTCCCACCGTTAGTATTAATACATACTTTACAGATCTTTGCCATTAGTGGACACTTGTGTTCTGAAACCACCACAAATAAAAAAGGTATATTCCTTAGTACCATGTGTCCACTGGGTCTGATTAGAAGGACATTTAGCTCAGTGCTACCTGCCACCCAAGTCTTTTCCAGAAAGAATTTGAGCTTTGTTGTTTTTTTAACAGAGGACTCAGTAAGTGTAGCAAAAAAACCAACAAAAAAAACAAGCTTTTTGATGACTGCAAGCCTAATTACTTATAAGGACTTCACAGAGTACAAAAATTAAAAAAAACTATCCAATCCCTCTAAGCCCTTAAAACCCTCTGGAGAGGTAGAATTTGATATGGAAACTCCCTTGTGTTTAAACAGGAAGCCACTGATCAACTGTGGAGCTTTATCTAAATAAGCTTGCAGGTTTGGGTAAACAAGAGTAGAACTGAAAGCTAAGTAAACAGCATTTATATACTCAGATTTTTACCCATAAACCATAATCTGTGCTACGTTTCATTGTGTTAGCTTGTACTATGGTAGAGATAATAATGTGGAAGATACCAAAATATATAAAACCTGAAAAGGCTTGGAGGCTTAAGGCTGCAGCAGATCCCCCAAACATAGTTTTCCTAATGAGGAGTGGCAAAGTGAACCACTCCAAGGAAACCCATCTCTTGTTGGCACAACAGAGATGAGGATCATGGAACTGGATTCAGTCATAGGACTCAAAGACAGTGACTAAGACCGTCCAGGTGGAATAAACTAAACATACCCAAACATACAATCAGCTGTTTGTGAAGGGTGGATATGATGCAACACAAACGTGTCCTTCAGCACCATTATTTGGTCTGCTTCATTATGTCTACAGAACTGATTAACAGGCATTTCAAATAAATTTGAAACCACCTTGAGGCTCGCCCCAGCAGAATAACAACTAAGACCTCTCCAAAATAACTGCAGCTGCCCCCATTCGTCCTTCTGCTGCTCGAGAGCCTGCCTGAATCTCTCAGTCATAAAGGTAATGGCACTGTGACACGCATCACTCTCTGCCCGTTAACAGAAGAAAACTGAGTGGGTGGCCTGGCCAAAGTGTCAACATGGACTACATCAACCCTGATGACTTGCCCACTTCTGCTTCAACATTTGTCCTGTTTATCAGACAATAGAATAATAGAATAATCCAATTGAATGTATTTTGTTAGCATAAATCCTTAACTAATTCACGTAATATAATTAGACTTTTTCAGAAACAGTTCAAAATGCTACTTCAATTAGACTGTGCTAATATAACAGATTTAAAGAACTGAACCCCAAGGAGCTATTGCTATATTTGCAAGGTTCCTGTTCACCAACGTTCACAAAGGAACCATATCACATTCAGCAGATCTCGGTTAGTGAGCTAAAATTAAACTCTTGAATGAAAAATGAGAAAAACAAAACATTCAACTATGGGCTGTTTGGATGGGTTGTTAAAGACAATCTCCTTTTTCTAAAAAGAAAGTGGCTATTTGATTTTTAAATGTTTCATATAGGAGTGTCTTAGGTGTGTTAAAGAAATCTAAAGCACAGGGACGAACAACATGGGAGTTTGAGACCTCTATACTTCATTCATCCCTTTGATTGATTGAACCATATCAGAGGTCTACAGAAAGAAACGTGTTCAAACCTCAATTTAACAGGATTGGTCCCCAGTTATTTTAATAACATCAGAGACCTGTAAGGTCATAGATAAAGCCGAGAGTAATAAATACTGAGAGTAACTGCTGATTATATTGGTTCCAGAAATGATTGAATCTGGGGTGAAAGTGGTAGTTTGAACGACCAGAACACAGTACCTCATGTCAGTATTTCAAAGCATGTTTTAACAATGGCTCGGAAACTTTTGTGTAGTGTATATCCAACAATAATGGCCAACATTATTAGGGCACTGGGAAAGTCCCTCTGACAGTCTATGGAGCAAATAAAGGTTCTCACGGATGATGGGGGCCGAATCCATCTACCAGAAATCTCTTTGGGTTCTCAGAGACTCGAGGTTAAGAGTACATGGGACACTACTTTTATGTTTCTGGACTGCGATCATGTTGGGCTTATGGCAACAAAGGACAAAAATGTGGCTTAAATGGTTTCATTTTGACAAGTTAAAACCCCAGATGTCTCTCACTGATTTGGAAAGACAAAGGGGAAATGGACGTGCCTCAACCATCATCAAACGATCACACAACAGGAAACTCAGCATAATGAGGCCAAATGCTGCAACTCAGCCTGCTGTGATATGGTACTGGAAAGGGAAGGAAGGCAGAGCTTTTGGCATGCAAGCAAGGACAGCTTACAGGACAGAGCCACTCTGCAAATTATTCCACATTCAGTACCGGAAGCTGAATTTCCTTCCCAGGACAGTGCAGCTAAGATCTATATATGGAATTATTCTGCCTCCTCTAATCATAGTGCAGTGATCACACTGAGCAGAATGCAGGCCTGCAAGCCACCCTTGAGATAAAGATGTTTCTTATGGAGGGTCCTGTATCTCTTCTTTTTAACTCACCACTAAGCATGTTTGACTATGGACAAAGATGTGTATGAAAACAGCCCCTAAAGCAAATCTCAAAGTGAGCTCAACTGACTGCATGTGGTTGAGAAGAAATTAAATGTTTAGAAAAAAAGCTTAATTCACAACAAAATAAAGGGTCTCCTTTATTCTCTGTTGATGTTTTCCTCCCTGCTATAGGACTATTACCAGCCTGCACTTTACTATTCTCATCTGTCACAATCGAATCCTCTCAGCACCCATCTTATTAATTTTAGCCACGCTAAAATTTCCTCCGGCTCTTTAAAGTGCTCGGATTCATGCGGGGCCTCACAGTACAGCTATTTCTAAGAGTCGGGGCACATGATGCCTCTGATGTCAGTTTCAGTGCAGCTAACAAAACAAATCCCGCCACCATGATGTAATCAGCGTTAGGGCTTATTTTAGGGCTTACAGAGGCAACAAATAAGAAGTTGGTATGACCAGGCCTTTAAAAACCACTTTTTTTGCAGACAGAACGAAATTTTACACGGGAGAAGGATCTCTATTTCTTTTATACTCTTTATCCATTTCCCCGTGGTCATTTAATTCAGAATTTGGGTGTAATGTTTAAATAGTATTGTATTAAATTGTTGCATATCCTATCTGAATTTCCCTTCAAATGAGTCATAACATGTAAAAAGGTCTATGTTTTTTTATGTTTTATGATATTTCAAACTGTTCACTAAGGGAAGTTCAGAAGTGCAGGTTTGCTACTCCAGCATCTGTTATGGCGATATGTGTGAGGGTACGTGCATGCTTAATTTTCCATGTGTCTGACTTTGAAATAGCCCTTTATTGGTATTTGGACAGGCTCTGATACCTATTTTCGCACTAGATTTTAAAAGGCATCCAAACTGGCGAAAGTGAAAATTGTTAATACAAGGCAGCAAAAAAAAAAAAAAGTATGATTCTTAATCATAAATAGAGAAGAGTGTAAATTTAAAATGCATCTTCCTTTATATTCAAAACCTTTAATAAATGATACCAAATGAAGTAACAGACATTACTTTGACAAAACAATATCTTATTACACCCCTTGGTGTTCGAATTACACCAAAAGTGTCTGAATGGATTACCAGCCAAAACCATAAGCTTGAACATCTACACAACAAACCCGGAAAGACATATCAATAACCAACCCTGTAAGGATGTTTCTGGTTTGTACTTTGGGCTTGTTGTGTTCCACAAAGCGTTTAATCTCTGAGCCACATTTCATCCTGGGCTCTAGTTTACAAAGCATGACAGTGTAATCTATCTATGGTGAAGAATCTGCTACAGTCTATGATTGAGTCATCATGTTGTTTCCAGTCCAAAACTGTGCGCAAAAGCGTAACAAACAGCACCAAAGTAGGAAAAATGATGGGTTAAAACTATATAGCCTTTAATTAAAAAATAAATTTTTGGGTGAGTGGATGCCATTATGTGCCGTCTTCCCACACATAAGTACTTTCAAGCCAAAAAAAAAAAAAAAAAAAGCGAAAAAGGCGAGAATGAGTTGGAGACAGAGGGGCTTTTATAAAGCGTTCTTTGTTTATCAGGCTTTTATAGTTTTATTTTATTTTACAGTCACCTTAGGCATGGGTTAAAAAGATAAAAGAGGAGAGGGGGTGTTTATGTCTCGGAGACAAAGCCTGAGCCCTGTGTTACGACCAAACTCTGGTGAACTGGCGACGGGGGAAATAGAAGGTGCGACAGGACGAGAAGGTTTAATCATTCAGTACTCAGGCTAACACACACACACACACACACACACACACACACACACACACACACACACACACACACACACACACACACACACACACACACACACACACACACACACACACACACACACACACACACACACACACACACACACACACACACACACACACACACACACACACACACACACACACACACACACTTAGAGTGATTGCAGAAATCAGAATCACAGATGCCGGGGTTTTTCAAAGGTTGACTGATCTACCACACAATAACAGAATGTGTTACAGAGCCATCAGATTTTCTTGATGCTTACTTGTGCCATCAGGCTCTGGAGTGCTCCCATCCTCCTCCCCACTTGGTCGATCTTTGGAGAACAAAACAGATGTAAGGATTTGGTCAGTAGTTAAATTACATTACATTTTTTTCACAGGGCCGCTATTTTCTTTACAAAGCCAAAATCTTAAAATGCTTCATTTTGATTCCCTTAGCAACATATCCTGTTTTTAACACGGGGGGAGCTAAGCAAGAACAGGCATAATAAGAACATGATTCCACTTGATTAAAGGCAGCTGTTGCTTTGGCTTGCGGTTACCCAACCCCTTAGCGAGCCCACCTCCTGAGCCTTCATCAGCTGCAAAGTCTTCATCGTCATCAAGTGAACTTGGAGATGCCTGGACTTCTTTTCCTGACTCCAAATCTTCTGGAAGTGCGGCTTCTCCCCAAACTTTGGAGGTCCGAGTCACCTGGGACAAACAAAGAGATTTATGGGTTTGAAGTCTTTACAGAGAAAGGTTACACCCTGTCCTACGCTGGTGCCTTGGATGGGTGGAGGGAAAACTACAATGGAGACAGGAAAACAGGCATTGTGGTGTGTTTACTTATACCATCTATTATCACTTGGAGTTCCACCTCAAGAGTTTGCATGCAAATAAAGGGTTTATCAAATCTTGCTCACTGGAGACGTCCCAACATTTCATCCAATTTTCTGTGGTGCCCCCCCACCCCCACCCCATCTTATTGTCGACTCTCAGCAACAGATGTTAACAGCTGATTTTGACGGTCCATGTGTGAACAGAGAGAAAGCCAGAAAGAAGCAGCTGCAGCGGATATCCAAATGACACAAATCTGAGTATGCTTTAAACTCCACGCCTCCAGAGGAAAGGAACATGTCCAGTATACCAAGCCTTGTCCGTTAAAACTGTATCATTACACTGGAATCGGGAATGTCGCTGAACCTCCAGCAAAAGTCAAAGAACATCGGAGATTCATGCCGCATTTAAAAAAAACAACAACTGAAAGTCATGATTAGCAGACCATTTCAGTTGTTAGATTAAAAGTTTCAAAGACTGGAAAAGACATGGTTACTGACCAAACTACAGACACAGCAAAAACAAATGAATGAAGCCAAACATAAATAGGGGACCAAAACTATTTAATTATAATTAGCTTTTGGTTAGTTATGTTTAAAAAAAACATGTTAATATTTGAAAGAATGTTCTGCCTCCCTACAGTACAGTATCAAGTAGACTTGCCCATTGTATGCAGAACATTTATGGTCACCCAGTATGGTTGCCTGGACAACAGCACACATTAGTTAATTATATACACCGTCATGCAATAGTACTGGTGTATAAGTACCATTTGCACATTTTGTCATACTACAACCACACACATTTACATGTTGTTTTGGGATTTAATACGATAGAGCAAAGAATGAAAAACTGTCAAACCTTTTCGTTCATTCCAAATACAAATCTAGAACATGAATATGGTTAAATCTAAAGCCTTTCATTGGAGTGCTGGCTGTTTGGAATTTCTTGCTTTGGTGAACTTCACTCTACACAAGGTTTTTGCAGACTTAAGACCGACCAACCTGCCAGCATGAACAATTTTTTAAAAGTTAATAAAGATTGTTTTTGAGTTTAGTGTACTGTTTAATTTATCTTTTTTAAATTTTGCGTGGATGGAAAAATATATAACTTTCAACAGACACAACACAACTCCAACTGCATGTTTTCTTTTTTTATGCATGTTGCCTGAGGCAAACTGCAAAGAATAATTTCTTTCCACAATGGCTGTCTTCTTCCGCCTATTTTGTTAGGATGGATTTGCAGAACACACAACAAATAACGCTCCTGTTGAGAGATATGCCCTACCTGGGAAGTGGATCCCTTTGGATTTGATTTATATCCTTTCCTGGCTTTCAGTTTAATTGGTGAACAAAGCTCAAAAGATGTTCAAAACCTGGGGTGTTGATTTAGAGCCTCAAATTAAAATGTTGCAATATTTCGTACATGACTTGTTGGATTCTTTCTGCGCTCTTCATGTTTTTCCATTGATTAGCATCTTCCTACAAACTTTTAAAGGGGCCTTAAAAGAATAGCTGTATTTATAAAGAGATTAAATAGCACATAGTGTATTTTCTTCTGAAGGTGACTGGCTTTACTGCAATAAATAAGGGCTTCTGTGGAAGGGGGGTGG
>JAVLVB010001109.1:286070-310447 GCA_032876305.1 Orestias chungarensis
TGTTCTTCCACTTTACAATTATTTACTGTCACAGTTAGAGTTACATATATTTACAATAAAACATTGAAATTTGGCATTTTACTTTACAAGAAAGCAGTAAAGTAAAGAAACACATAATTTGTTGTAAGGGACTAAATGTATTGGGTATACCAGTACTATATTACACTATGCTTGTTGTTGTCTGGGTGCCAAGAAAGACATGAAAAAGGGCATTAAGAAACTACTTTGTCCTGGAAGTAACAAAAAAATAATTATAACACTGCTGTACACTGCCGCATTTGTTTAATGCATTTTGCACGGTCGTCACCAATTGAATGTTCTCCTAATAGGCCCACTTTTAGACATTAGCGAATATTTCTATTCAGCTTTCCATATAATTGCCCAACTGAGAGCTGAAACTTTCAGATTTAACAAATCATTACATGTGGAGGTAAATTCTCATACACCGCATCTATCAACCCCAAAAAGCACTTTTATGCAACCTACAAATGTATAAGAGGAATTGGGAAAAAATAAGTATCCTCCTGTGGTATAACCCACGAACACATCAGAAAAGTGAAGAGACACAAAGCTTAGCCAGATACTTTCAAATCTGATCAACTTGATAAAGTTCACTGTGCCGCTTGCCTGGAGCACAGCATGAGTTCAACTCCGCTCCCACCACCTCAGCGCCCAGGCTGCCCATATTCTGCGCAAAAGCTTAGATTTGACTCTGGCATAGTGCCACCCAAAGCGTTTCCAGTCAGCATAGCCCGCCAGTTCCTATTTCCACCATACTCGGTCATGCAAGGTTTCCCATTTGAATAGCTCCAGCTAATAAATAACTAAACCTAACCCCCAAATCCTCTGTTCCCTGAGTGAACACCCGTACAACAACACTCCCGGGCCATTCGCGAAAAGAAACCGCTGACTAACCAAATTCTTTTCAGTTGTGGCGACCAGACAAGCATTGGTGCGATCATCCCCTGCTTCCCTCTCCCTTGGGATGAAGTATGATCTAGACATTGGTGGATGCCATCTGGGCACAAACCTTCACAAACCTACTTTGATGGGAGACTCCATATTTGTAGAGAATCCTACAGCTAACATGGTAGGACTGTAAGTTTGAGCTCAGTTTAAGCATCTTTGGGAAGCATGAGAGATTGCTTATTGCGCACTTTGCTCCACTGCACTCAAGTTCAGATACAAGTTTGACCTTTACTCCAAGTCTTGTGGGGGCGAGTCACGCCTGTGGTTTTAAAGTTATCTGTCCATCAATATAAGGAGCTTTGAGTAATTTTTTGAACTCAACCACACCCAGAGGTCGGCAGGGCCTCCAGCTCCACTGGCAACCTAACTACGGCTAACCAGAAGTCTACCTTTAAAGAAATCTGTGCACAAGAACAAACACGACCAACGCATTCCTGCACTTAGACATTCATATGGTTACTAAAGAAAAGGCCTGGTCGCAACTCACTTTATGTGCCTTGTAGGAGAAGGTACAACATGTTTCACTTAAATATAAATTTTATTTTAAAACAATGTCCACTAATCTGGCTGTTAAAAATAGTGGACAATGCTGACCATATTAATCTGACATAAAATATAATTGATTAGTTTGACTGAAAAAGTTTAGCCAAGACTTGGCTCTCTCAGTGTTTTTAGACTTTTAGTCATCTCTGCTTTCAGACAATTTCTGGCTCATCATCATGTCCATTGGTTTACGCTCAAGTTTAATAGGGGTTATCTGGTTATTGATACCCAAACAGATTTGTATACCTCCTTTTTTCTGTGAAATAAAGCAGACCCAGCAGCGCTGTCAAAGTGAACACTGCATGGTCTGCTTTACTTTCATCCCTTACTATTTTAAGACTGAATACAGTTCTGAAATGTAAATTACTTTTCTGTCATATGTAAAATTGTAAACTTTGCAAAGAAAGGTTTATAAGGGCCCATACAACTTATGAGAAAATGATTGTTCTAAAGATTGACAAGGTTTAAAATGAGATTTTACAAATCTTTGTAATCAGTAACAACCTGTGATCATATCCATATATGTATCTATGAATTCAAAAGAAAATGCAGCTTCAGAAGCTGAAATATAAGCTTGCTAATAAAATCTAGTTGTCAAATCGGTGAAAGAGGATTATTTAAATAGATTTTTATTGCCGCTAGCTGACTGAAGCCCAGAAACAAAGATAAGGAAGAAAGTGGTTGTCGGTTTCCATAGTAGCGCCTATAGAGTTTCCACAGTGGACATTAAAACATATCAAGTTATATTTGATAAACAACTAAAAAACAGACAGTTGTTAAATTTTTTATTGGGAATACCAAGTATTTCTGGGTTTAAGAAATTATCAAATGTCCAGGACTTACAAATTACATTGTATCTAGCGGACATTTCACATGGATTTCTGAAAAAAACTCTGAAAACCAGGATTGTGGGAATAAGCACAAAGACTGCAAATACAACTCATCAGCATTAGTAAATGAAACGCAACAGGTCTTTTTAGGTGTAGATCTGTAAATCAGACACTATCACACGTAGACTACCCCATCATTGCAACATTTTGGAGACATTTGAGGCCTGCCAGAGGAGGCGTGAGAAGAATCCTTCCAGGGCTGTCATATCGCCCACTCTGCTCATAAACCCTCTGATACAGCTGCAAGGACAATCTGTGAGAAACATCTTGGAGGCAGGGGGCGTTGTGTGACAAAACCAGAGACTGGACTAAGTTCAACCTTTTGAATTTTCACACACAATGCTCTCTTGTGAGAGCATGATGGTAATACCAGAAACAGTGGCTCACACAAACCATCAAGAGTGCATGGTGAGCATCCACACAGGAAGATATTTCCTACGCTTTTTTCCCCTCTAACACTCTATCCTTCACTTACCAGACTGAATATTGTGCTCCAAGTCTCACAGACAGAGTTTAATTGGAAGCAGCAGTATGTGCTAAACAGGAATGGAATGCAAACTGCATTATGTGATTAGAAGATGTATTCACTTTAGGCCCAGCAGACTACAAGAAATAAACCCACATTCCTACCAAGCAAGCACTGCCAGGCACATTTAGGGTTCGTCCTGCAGGATCCCTAAACTCCCTCAAACCAGGTTCTGCCACTGAGATAAAGCTTCGGGACTATTAACTAAGATGCATGAATGATGCATGAAAATTAATCTATATAATAAATGCCTCTTTAGGGCTGCTGAACAGTAGTGCATCTAGGATGTTTTATAAGAGAGTTAAATTGAAGTCCCAGATTGGTTGGAAAGGAAGTATAGTGGGGGTTTTGAAGAAAATGGGTTGGGAAGAACTTATGAGTAATATTCTTCTGGCAAACTTAGTTCCCTTAAAAGCCACCTGGAAATTGATGGATGTTTGGCTGATGAATCTGCAGCAACAGCAAAATGTCAAAAAAATGAAATCTTTTCCCTAAAAATTTGATCATTTCTAAAGGAAAGGGGGTCCAACCTACCTATTATTAGCAAGTTGTAGGCAAGGCAAGGCAAGTTTATTTGTATAGCACATTTTCGTGTACAAGACAATTCAAAGTGCTTTACATAAGAAAAAAGATCAGAAAATGAAACAATAAAATCAGCTTTGAATTTAAAATAAATAAAATAAAAATAAAATTATAATAATAGTACTCAGTTGCTATATGCACAGTTAAATAAGGCTGTTTTCAGCCTGGATTTAAACAACGGCAGAGTTGAAACCTGTCTATCCTCTTCAGGAAGACTGTTCCAGATTTTAGGGGCATAAAACTGGAATGAAGCCTCCCCTTGTTTGGTCCTGACTCTGGGCATCAGCAGGAGGACACTACCTGAGGTTCTAATATAATAGCAGGTGAGCAAACATCGACCTAAAAACAACTTATACCCTTAATGTATTGTACATGTTATAAAAAAGAAACATAGGATGGTCTTGAACATCTCTCTTCACCTATGTGTTTTAGCTTGTCAGTAATAAATGGAGAAAATTTTTTTTTTTCAAAGACAGCTTTGTTTTGCAAATCCAGGTAGCCATGTACAAGACTTCAGTAACATGGAAACTATGAATATGTATGGAAAAAGTCTTTTGGAGTGGCTTTTGAACTGACAAACTACCACTTTTGATGCCTGAGGCTCGGCTGGAGAAAGTGCCCGATGAGGGAAGGCATTTTTGCATGCTGCAGATCTTTGGCAGGTCTACAAAAACTGTAATCCAAGCTCACTGAACACGGCAGACAAATACAGTTTGACACGGCCTGAAATTGTTTTCCTCAAATTGTTTCGTGAGTAAATCTGTGGGTGCAACAAACAACCTCCATATTTTTTTGGAAGCCTGGACTAGCAGAGAGCAGCTGAAAGCGAAGGAAAAATCCACACTTTTAAAGCATACTTCGAGTGCCTGCCTGGCCATCTTCCCCCAGGACATTTATTCGCTCTCCCACACAGCAGCCATGCCAGGCATTTTACAATGAGCTTGGTTTCTACTGGAATGAAGCACAGAATGTGGCACTCCTTAGAAGTTTCCTTACTGGTTAACAGAATTAAGGGCTTATTATCCAAAAAAGGTTCATGAGCGATGTAGATAAATTGTAATCAGCTATAAAGCCTGGTTTCTAAAATGGTACATGCTGTGTTTATATGCATTACCCTCAGTTTGGACCAGAACACATGACCAAAACGAGAGAGGCATTGAAGACAAAATTGAGGCCGATATAGGTCAATATTGGATTAAATCAGCCCTAAGCTGTGACTGACCAAATAAAAAAAACAATTCTACTTGTCTGATCAGTAAACACACATTCTTACTTTGTTTGCCTGGTTTTTTTTTAGGACATCCAAAAACATGGCAAGCAAAACCTGACAAGTGCGAGTACACAAAAACATGAAAACACATCCCCCTCTGAAAAGATTGTTGTATCGCTACCTTCCGGGTATAGTAAACAACAGCAAAAACACCCCAAAGTCCAGACTTAAGTGTAACTGAGATGAGCCTCTGAAAAGATATTTTACCCAAAAATTTTTACATGTGAAAATTCTTGAAATTATGATTTAAAAATAATAAAAAAAGAGATTTAAATGGAAAATCCAATTATTGATTTAAATCCCTTTTCCTCACATTTTCTTTTCTTAAAAATAAATTACAGATCCGTTTAATTCAAAGTTCAAACAACTGGGATGTAAAACCAAGCCAGTTATTTGAAAAATTGTGCAAAAGGTATTTTGGGACGGTGGGGTGGGCTTATGTACTATAGATTGGAACAAAAAAGAAATCCAGATTTAAATAAATAAATAATGTGAGAACAGACAACTCTATCAACTTATATAATTGATTAATTGCCTAATGCTACAAGCAGGTAGACATAACCTGGAAGGTATTTCTCCCAGTCACAGTTGACTTAGGCATTGTCAATACAAATGTAGGTTTTTATATGGCAAACCTAGAAAACTGGGCTTTTCATTTTTGAACAGTTATGTTGTACTCAACCATCTAGAAAACTTGACCAAATATGAAAATCCTGTTTTTCCCTCTATACGTTTATGGTAAAGAAATATTCGATCAAAAATAAAGAAAACATTGCAATCTTTCAGTAAGATTTGGCCCCGACCTTGTGCACTGTGGGTGAGTCACGGTAATGTATTTCAGGCCATAGGTCACACGTTGGCGACACAACGTCCAGACGGATCACGGGCCGGCTGTGAAACAAGACACCTGAGCCCAAATCTCAGTTAACGGTATCTGTCATGGCACTTTTCCAGCTCGAAACACAGCAAAATGACAAGAAGCCTAAATGGTCTGAAGAGGAACATCAAGAAGTTGGAGGACATATTTAAGATATACAATATTAAAGTTAAGCAATGTTTTTATTTTCTTCAACAGCTCTTAAAAGCCATTTTATTAAGTTAACACTTTGGCTAGGTTAATAAAGCCTGACCACGAGTGCGGACGCCAAGTGACAGCTTGGTGTTTTCTTTTATTACCTCAAAAAGGGGCCTCAGTGGTACTTACAGACCACCTAAATGTCGAGCCACCAGATCTCCACTGGTGAAATCTTAAGGAACCCACTCAAGCATCAGTTAACAAAAAGCCCACATCCCTTACAGGTATTTAGGAATGCATGTACTTAAAACCCATTCAGAACCACATGCTTTTCAGGCCACTTTAAGCCAGGAATGAAGCTATTCTGTTTCTGCTTCGGTACAGGCAGGGAAAGGGCAAATGTATTGTGTACGGCGGTTAACTGAGATGGTCTTATTGTGAATAAACATCCCAGGAAAAAGTATTAGGAAGCCTAAAAAGTCACATCGAACAGTCTTGATTTTTTTTCTTATCTGAACTAAACCCCCAGCGAACATAAACACCGTACGAGTAGTTTGGTCTGTAAATAGTGTCAGTGTGCGAGTTTCCGGTAACAGCACTGTGAGGAGAGGACTGAAGGGGCCGGTTCCAGTTCCCCCAGACGACAGCTGACAGCCGAGGTGCTGAGACGTCCGACGGCCCAGAGCAGCAGAGTCGCTGCAGCTTTTCCAGCCCTCTCTTGTTTATTTATAACAGAAAGAGTCCCTGTTAAAGTCCCGCTGTGTCACTTAAGAGGTCTGCTTTTCCTCTCACTGGCGCACCCAGAGGGATAAGGGATCTGAACTGGTTTAACATTTATCTGACACCGATACCAAGAACCATCCTAAAAGAGAGATAAAGCTACGATTTAGCTCCAAAAAAGAAAGGGACCATGATTCATGACAAGTCTTTCCTACTTCAAGCAAGTACTGAACAGGCTACGGTGGAGCAAAAGGGGCCAATTTAACCTCTGCTCATCAGGAACACGTTTACCCATTTAAACAGTACAAGAGAAAAGATATATAGAAGAATGTTGAATAGATGACAAAGACCAACACGTCACAGCAGTACAAACATCAGGTGTTAAAGAAAATCAATCAGGAATGTTGGTTCAAACAAGACAATCAACGAACACAAGGGGGGCAGGAGTTGACATAAACTTGTTAACTATTTGATGTCTGGCTAAAACATCCAAGTTTTTTACTTACATTAAATGTTTAAGTCATCAAGTCGACTACAGGATTGCTAAGGGTGTGAAGAGCAAATCTAAACATTACAAGCAATTTTATTCCCCCAAACGTTCTAGGAGATGTTTGGGGATGATTCGGTATTGCTCCATAGTGAAGTCTAAAAATAGAAGAATAGGAAAGTTTGGTGTCAAAGAAAATGGGATTTTCGGATAGATTACAGGGAAGAGGCATTTTCGTCCAACATCAGTGTCTGACCTCAGAACAACGAATTTTTTGAAAGAACGGTCGAGTGATTTCGATTGACACAGTCTTTTTGAACTGGATTAACTTTGATTTTAAATATATTTCAGCAGCTAAGGATACGCTGACATTATTTTTGACTCTGGTTTCTGATTGAGATGTTGTTCAACTTCACATGTGTGGCTGAAGTCAGATGAGTAAATCAATTGTTCAGGTTAGTGCAGTTGACATTTATTTAACATATAGCTTAGAGTGAATGTGGTTGCGTTCTGACAAACCTTAGAGCAAATAGTGTATTCATTACTAATGTTTGGTTGTCATTGTTTGACTTCAAAAATAATTTCACATCGTAAATCCACACTGAGACCTAATGACAGATTCCACTGTGTTGATTTGAAGGAGGTCTGCTGTGGATTAAGCTCCAGAAAGGAAGTAGAAACAGCTGTTTGATGACTTTGGTTTCCTCACAGTAACAGATTCACCCTCCTGTCTTCCTGCTCCAGTCATTCTCGCCTCAGGACCAACTAATCTGACACCACCTGTTGACGTGGCCACCCTTTCCCTGTCCCAGAACCAGCTCAGTCTGTCAGCCCGCTCCCTAAACCCGCCCCCAGTTTATCATAGTCGATTAGCTACATTGCAAGAGAAAATTCAAGCAAGGACATGAGAAAAGTCCAGCTTTTGCAAGTATTTAAGAAATAAATCAAATTGTGGTATCACCACAAATCTCAACCCTAAAACACAGAGAAGATTTGAGAGCATCGGGACAATATCATGTTTTTTTTTCCCATTAGGTTTTTATTATTGTGAGAAGGGAATGGCCTTCAGGCCTCTTGGCTCGGGAATCAAATGTCCTCCTGGTGTTCTGACCACTGGGAGTAATTTCGTGTTGGTAAGCCCACTTTCCGACTGTTCCCAAAGTCAGTCCATCTCTTAACTGGCTGGAATTTTCAGGGAGATGCTGCAAAGCTGCAGGAGCTCCAACACGCTGAGCATGCATGAGTATGATTTTTTTTTGATCCATGTTTTGTATTTCATGACCCAAGACACACTTTGATCTCAACCATCACAACCCACCCTGCTGTTATCAGACTAGAACATTTTGTTTGGACACCACCTGCTCCCTTCTAGCACATTTTTTTTTTCTTCCTGTAGAGCTCCTTAATCAAGGCAAACAAAAATGTAATAAATAAGGGCAATGAAAGTACTGGGGTGAGAAATTAAAAATAATTCTTTCTCAGCCTGTTTATTCCATTAATAAGAACCTCATGGCTTTGTTATTAAGACACACAATCCAACCACTGATCTATTGAACAAATGCTGTTAAAGTAGCTTGTAATCAAAATCAAAGTAATGTTGTTCTTGCAACTCTATATAAAGTTTCACATAATTAGCAGGAAAATGTTGCTGAAGAAAAGAAAAGCGTCGGACAATCCACATCATTTGGGCTCCTTAATATTTTTACATTGCAAATTGCGCTTTCCTGCCAGGTTACATGCTTCCTCCAAGTTCTCTATCTAAACACAAGGTAAATGTTGAGAACCATTGCAAATGGATAGCTTTTTTGAAAATCAATGGGATCCATGCATTCATGTTTCGATATTTGAGGAATTTTCAGTCTAAAGCAACCCTAAATTATTATTGAAAAATGTTCTAAAACATTCAAAAGAAGCTTTCCTTTGTAAGTGTTAATGCATATCAGGCTATATGGTTGTTTTTTTTTATAACTGTTGAGTTTGTCAGTAGGGCAAAATTCAACACATCGGTTTCAATATTAGTCAGATATTTTTATTAGAAGCAAAGAATGAAACACATCAACATAACAGTAAAGACTTTTGCCTTATTTTGTTCTACAGTGCCCCGCAGGGGCCAAAGAAAAAAAAGTTATAATAATAATAGAAAAATCAATAAAGAAAATCAATCAGTAAACCATAAATGAAAGAGTATAGTCTAAAACAACTAGATTAACTGAGAGAGCGAAGTGTGTTCAAGAATGAATAATATAAAAAAACAAATGTCAATCAGTTGTACTTCAGAGTAATCTGCCTTAGGACCAAAATGTCGACACAAACAAACAACACAAAAAGTAAATAAATGTCACACAAAAAATAATAATAATAATTTATGTATATATATATAATAAGTAAATTATCTAATACCCTCACAACACCCTCCCTTCCCTAACTCCTGACTGCTAACTTAAATATCCTCAAGATATGTGAGTAAAGGCTGCCATATTTGTTCAAACTCATTCATATTACCACTGAAGGTATATCTTATTTTTTCAAGGTGAAGTGTGTTAGTCAGCTCAGTGAGCCACATCCTTAGTACAGGAGTGTCTTTACCCTTCCAAAGCTGCAGGATAAGTTTCTTTGCAACGATTAGTGAATATGATATAAAGCTTTTTTGAGCCCACTGTAAGCCCTTTGTTTCATTTGAAATCCCAAAAATAATTACTGTCGGACTAGGGTTAATCTTAACTCTTAGTACATTAGACAGAAAGACAAAAACATCATACCAAAAACCCTGACGTTTTGGACAAAGTACAAAACTATGTAACAAACTGCCACGCTGTGCCATACATTTTTCACAAAGGGGTGAGCAATCTGGATACATTTTATGAATTTTCTCTCTTGAATAGTGTAGCTTATGAACAATTTTGTATTGAATCAGGCAATGCCGGGCATTTATAGAGACTGTGTTTATATTGTGTAGAGCTGTCTCCCAAATGTCTTCAGACAGCAAAGTTCCACGTTTCTTTGCCCACTCTTCTTTAATTGAAATAGTGGAGGGAGTACTCATCTCAAGTAGTGAACTGTAGAGTAATGAAATTCCTTGTTCATTCCCAAGACGTTCACTTAACCGATGGTCTAAAGTATCAGGCTTGGCTCTTTCAAATTGTGGCAGAAAAGAATGCATATAATTTCGTAGTTGGAGGTATCTAAAAAAATGACTATTTGGCAATGTGTATTTTTCATGTAACTGTTGGAACGACATGAAGGTGTCATTTAAACACAGGTCTCTTAGTTTACCAATTCCCGATTCTCTCCACAAATTAAAAGCCCCATCAACACATGATGGGAGAAAAGAAGGGTTAGATGAAATTGGCATACAGAATGAGAGTGTTTTAAGTTTAAATTGTTTAATTATTTGTTTCCAAATTTGTACAGTACAGTGGATCACTGGGTTATAATTATAGTGAGCCCTTGTCAAAGGAGTGGGTGAAAGTATTACTGCACCAATACAGTAAGGGCAGCAATCCTCCCGCTCCATTTGTAGTCCTTTAGGGAGCACCGCTGTATCATCTAGCAAGAGAGAAATTATTCTTAGATTTGAGGCCCAATAGTAATACATGAAATTAGGCAGCATCAAGCCTCCAAGAGATCCAGGTTTACAGAGATGTTCTTTTTTTATTCTATGTGATTTGTAATTCCATATGAATGGCATAATTATGACAGCCAGCTTTTTGAAAAAAGATTTGGGCAGAAAAACAGGTATATTTTTAAGTAGGTACAAGAATTGCGGGAGAAGAACCATCTTTATTGAATTAACCCTTCCTATCAATGAAATAGGAAGAGTCCTCCAAAACTGAATTTTTTTCTTAGCTTCTCTAAAAGAGGCAGAAAATTTTCTTACAATGCCCAAATAAGTGATCTTTTCAGAAGTCACTTTAAATGGGAAAGATGCAAGCCACTCATACGTTTCTAATTTAATGGGCAATAATTCACTTTTCCCCCAGTTGATCCTGTAACCTGTAACTTATCAATAACCGAAAGAATCGGTTTCAATATTAAATATGCTTATGCAAATATTTGGCAAACCCAACGCAACAAGCTATAAATGAACATTTAAAAAAGAGGAAAGTAAATCTGTCTTGCAGTTGGATCACAGAACAGCACTACATATAAGAGTTGGAGTCAATTGAGGCTCTCTATGGTGGGAATACATGCAATGACAATGGAGAAGTCCTGTGCTCAAGTTACTAAATATCCACAGGCATGAATGGAATTGTTTTACATAGCTGACTGAAATAAGAATGAAAAGGATTTATCCTCAACATTACTATTAGATTACCAAGTGAGAAAATGTCATATGAGTATCATATAGTAAAAGGCCTACAGCAGCAGAGTCTACTAAAGTTTATCTTATGTTTATACCCAAAAGTAATGATGGAGAGAAAAAGCAAGGAGGAAAGTCCAATCATGTCCATGAATCAAAGAATAATGAACTAAACTAATAAAGAAATGTATTGATTCCTGGGTTTGAAACATCCACCTAAATTTTAGCTTCTGACAGAAAATAACATAAAATGTTAAGTGTGCAATTTCTGAATTTTCAACACCTACAGGCTTCAGTGGATCATGTTTTGGGTATAAGCTGCAGTCTCAAAGCATATTTAAAAATTTTACATTTTACATTTTTGATGTAATTTATCAATTTAAAAGTACACATCACGTCTTTCTAAAACAGTCCTATGAACCCTAGCGTAAAATCCAAACCAAGAGGCAAACATTGTCACATGCAATAAATAAACAGTTGGCATGAATATGCTGCCAAGATTACTGGTACACTTTAAAAATTAAATCAAACAATATAACATGAAATAAATGTAACAAAAAAATCCAATTATTGCGTAGAGTTTAGTAATAAAGTTAATTTCCATTTTATTTAGTATTGCATTTTGTTTTTATTGTTTCTTGTGAGAAATGGGTTTGACAAGGTTGCCCTTTGTCAACAATTGTGTATCTTTGCAGACAGAATTTCTAATCTCAGCCAAGATACTTCTTGGTACTCTGAAGGAGACACCAGGGAAGACCCAGGACAGGACTGATGGAACTGATCCTCGGGTAACTTGGGAATGTCTTGGCGAGTTGGCCAAAAAGGAAGCCTGGGCTTGTCTGCCTTAGATCCGCCTTCCCGATCCCAGATTTAGCATAAGAAAATGGATAGATGTGTGGATATATGTACATACAGGAGGAAATAATTATTTGATCCCTTGCTGATTTTGTAAGTATGCACACTAACAAAGATATGAACTGTCTAATTTTAAGGGTAATTTTGACAGTGAGAGATCGAATATATAAAAAAATATCCAGAAAATTACATTGTATAAAATATATATATTTATTTGCATTTTGCAGAGTGAAATAAGTATTGGATCCCCTGCCATACATTAAGAGTCCTGGCTCTTACAAAGTAGTTAGACTCTCCTAATGAAATTGTTACGTCTATTGAAAACGAGCTGTCTGTAATTGTCCACAGACTCAATTAAACATTCAGACTCTAACCTCTACAACATGGGTAAGACCAAAGAGCATTATATGGATGTCCGGGACAAGATCATAGACCTACACAAGGCTGGAATGGGCTACAAAACCATAGGTACAACACTGGGTGAGAAGGAGACAACTGTTGGTGCCATTGTAAGAAAATAGAAGAAATACAAAATGATTGTCAATCAACCTCAATCCGGGGCTCCATGCAAAACCTTACTTCGTGGGGTATCCTTGATCATGAGGAAAGTGAGAAATCAGCCCAAAACTATATGGAGGAACTTGATAACTATCTTAAGGCAGCTGGGACCACAGTCACCAAGAAAACCATTGGTAACAAATCCGTAATGGATTAAAATCTAGCAATGCACGCAAGTTCCCCTGCTCAAGAAGGCACATGTGCAGTCCCGTCTGAAGCTTGCCAATGAACACCTGGATTCTTCTGAGAGTGTTTGGGTGAGGTTTTGTGGTCAGATGAGACAAAACTTTAGCTCTTTGGCTTTAACTCAACTCGCTGTGTTTGGAGGAAGAGAAATTGCTGACTATAACACTAAAGAACACCCGTCCCCACTGTCAAACATGCAGGTGGAAACATTATGTTTTGGGTGTGTTCCTCTGCTAAGAGCACAGGACTACTTCATCACATCAATGGCAGAATGGATGGAGCCATGTACTGTAAAATCGTGAGTGACAACCTCCTTCCCTCCACCACGACATTAAAAATGACTCGTAGCTGGGTCTTCCAGCACAACAATAACCCAAAACATACAACCAAGGCAACAAAGGAGTGTCTCAAAAAGAAGCAAATTAAGGTCATGGAGTGCCCTAACCAGTCTCCAGACCTAAATCCCATAAAAAACTTATGGAGGGAGGTGAAGGTCAGAGTTGCCAAGCGACAGCCTCAAAATCTTAATGATTTAGAGATGATCTGCAAAGAGGAGTGGGCCAAAATTCCTCCTGACATGACCACAAACCTCATCATCAACTACAAAAAACGTTTGACTGCTGTGCTTGCCAACAAGTGTTTTGCCACAAATTTAAATTGTGTTTGCTAGAGGGATCAAATACGTATTTTACTCAGCAAAATGGAAACAAATGTATATATTTGTATACAATTTCATTTTTTGGATTTTCTTTTAGATATTTTATCTCTCACTGTTAAAATAAACATACCCTTAAAATTATAGACGGTTAATATCTTTGTCAGTGGGCAAACATATGGAATCAGCAAGGGATCAAATAATTATTTCCTTCACTTTATAGATGAATGCGCATCACCTTGGAATTGCAGAATTTAACATCTTTGTATACTCCAAGGTTCTAACTGCGCTGTCCTGTTGTCAAAAAAAGGAGTTCTTCAAATGATTTAAAGAGAGAAGCAAGTGCTGAGTAAATACTTTAACAATAACGGTTGTATTTACAATAAAATTGCTAAATAATGAGAAAAAATTATTTTGTCGTAATTATTATGCCTCTTTCATCGAAAAGTGAGGTGGGCACTGAAGTCAGGCGGCTGAAAGTTGATGTTACGGAACGCCTTTTGAAAGAGTTCCCATGAGTTTAGACAGGATATCTATGGGGAGACGTAGAACAGAGGTGGAATTCCAGAGGGAGATAAAAATAACTGAGGCGGTGTAGCTGCAGGTGTTATTACACCCTCCCAGAGGTCCTCCACACAGAGGGGGTACAGACAAGAACAGGGGGAAAGGTCATGTGAGGAGATATCTCCAAATCCCAACATCCATTAAAGCTTTCAAAACTAAATTAAACAAAAGTTTTGTTACCTGTCAAATTCCCCCAATCTTGTCATCACAGCACTAAGACCATTTATGGATTTTCAAGGTTGTGAGCAGCTGGTTTAATTATGTTTGGCGAGTCATTGAAAGATGCTTCTGTGCAAGAGCCGGACCCACGCAGGAACCTGACACATACATTTTTCAAACTGCTGGAGAAGCGGAGAAAGGAGACAGTCTGCTCCGGGCGCTGGCAGCTTTCCTCCTCTCCCATATTTGAGGTTAGGAGCCGACAAGAACCAATAAACACTAAAGAAAGCCATGTTTCAGAGAGCGCTGCGAGCGGTAGGAGGCTCAGCCAACGGCTGCTCAGCATGTGGTCACACCTACAACACTTAACCCAAGAAAACTGACTAAAGCTCCTCAAATTGCTCCACTACCAACGGTTTTCCTGAGATTTAAAAGAACATACTATTTAGCATACCTCTAGCATAATAATGACTAGTGATTTAACCGTTTCTGTTTTGATAGCCTCTAATTTTTTTATGCTTAAAAATAGCCCTGAATGTTTTGAAGTAAATCCACCCGTGTCTCTCTTGCGGAGAGGTGAACTAAAGCCGATCTGAAGATCAAGGCAATTTTTAAGCACCTTCCACAAAGCCAGAGAGTCATACTTCGTTAGCAGCACCCTAAAGGGGGAGAGAAGAGAGCATTCCTTACAGGAATTATAAGGATCAACCAGAGAGAAAGAATTAGGTAGCTACGTTATTTGTGGGAAACCTTTATTCTCATTGGCTCTTCCTCCTTTCAAAGCTTTAAACTCATGATTCAAACACATTCTTTCACCCCCAACAAATGATCAAGAGGTACAGTTACTGCAAAGACATGGATTATCTATTAGAGGCTTGCTTAATGAGGATCATATGGTGAACCTGGGAAAAAAAATGAACATTATGAAAGCCTTTCTTAATACAATCAAATTTAGCAGAACCATAGTTAGCAGCAGGAGTTTATGAAAACAAATCGTCTGGGGGGGAAAAAACACTTTTTGGCAGGAGTTTTTACACTTGCATAAGGGTCCCTTATTCTGTCTCAATTCCTTCAACTCTTTACAACATGTATAAAAATCTGAGCAACTGACAAAATTTAAAAAAAGGAAAAAAAGAAAAGAAAATTTGAGCAAGTTTGAGGGCAGACTTTGGACGAGCAAACAGAGAATGCAGGATGAAGATATGGCAATGAATAAGTGCTGAGGGAAAAGCTGTTGCATGGGAGATAAACAGTTGCTCCCCTGTTACTTTATCCAAGGTCAACAAGGGGCTTAACAAAAGCTTCTTGAGACCTCAGAAATTACATTTTAAAGTTGACTTTGCAGAGATGAAATGTATTCAGTGACTTGAAATATTTTCACACCCAATAGATTGCTTTATATATTTTTTAATTAACATAAGCTAAATGTATTTTATGTAAATAATTGTGAAGTGAAACGGAAATCTTACTTGGTTTTCAATATTTTGTATGGGTAAAATCGTGAAAAGAGTGGAGATTAAGCCCTATTGCAGATTTTCAAAGTTCAGATGAGTCCAGTTTAATCTTATTGACAAGTGCCAAAAAGAAAACCATTTTTATAAGATACTTGCAAGAAAAAGTCCCATATAAATTCTGTCCCAAGCAATGTAGGATTTTATTGATGAAGACTGTCTGGTCAAATGACATGAAAGTTCAACTCTTAGGTCAGCATGCAAAACTCTGTGGGTATCAAAAAACTAAGAATGAACACAACATTCCAATACATAATAGTGGCAGCATCATGCTGTAGGAATGTGTTTCATGAGCGAGTCCTGGAAGTTAACCTGTTAAAGGCTCAACTAATTACTTTAAATGTATGACAGTACTATTTAGTTTTTGTTATGATGTAATCTGCCTATTTTAGTTAATATTTTTCCAAACAAGGAAGGCATTAACTTTGCTACCGTGTTTCTTGTCCCGTCTGGCTCGCACCATCCAGCAACACCTTCCATCACATCGGATGACAAGTCGGGATTGATATGTTTTGGGCTTAAAACTTCCACCTGGGCAGATTTTAAACTGTCACATAAACCTAAATGAACAGCTACAATCAGCTAAAGAATGAAATTAGCAGGTTAAAGTAGTTTTCCTCCCCAAAAAAATCCCTAAAACTTAGAACTCAAAATAAGACTGCCTGATTATGCAAACGAACAAAAACTAATACACTACAAAAGATAAGAATCTGTGCATTTCCATTTGTAAAAGAAATCCTGAAAAAACATCATAATTGCTTTTTTTTTGTTTACTTCATGAAATCAAACTAAGGGACAATGGTGGCTTGTGGGATGGGAGGCGTATGGGAGGCGTATGTATGACGGTGGGTTGAAACCATATCTTGACTGTCTGGGTTGTTGTGTCCTTGGATTAGACACTTACTGGTTCTAGTCAGAAGGCCCAGTGGTGCCAGTGCATGGCAGCTTTGATTCCATCAGAATGGCCCATGACAGCTGTGGTTACAATTTAGTACCTTACAATCACCAGTGTGTGTATCTAGTGTGAAGCTAACTGTGGTTAACTGGACTTAAATGATATAGAAGTACAGGCCATTTGGCATAGTCAAAATACACCGACTTTTGTGGTATTACCAACACAGACTGAAAAGAATCAAGGGGGTTGAATATTTGCTAGTTATTGTAATCTTTTGTCTGTTACCTTAAATTACATTTAAAGCTGCACAAGAATCGGCGTGATGGAATAAATCTTGCATCCTGTTCCTTGATGGCTTTTTTATATTTCCTATCCTGTTCAACCTGAGTTAAAACATATCAGTATGAGTCACACTGAAATGATATGTCAAAACATATTTGGTTAATGACTGTATCAACAATGCCTTCTTAATATATCAAACCAACAAAGCCTGGAATCTTCCTGTCTAGACTGCTTCCCCAGTCCATCTCACAGACAGAACCACAAACTGTCTGTTCTTGTCTCACCTGTCATGATTATCATGAGAATGATAATCATTCCAAAGAGGAGGAATTATCTCATTCGAAAAAAAGCACATTCATAAATATAGGTCATAGATTTTGTACACATCTGGTTTTATTGGCCTCTGGGAGCAGATATGTAATAATCAGATCAGACAAAGGGGCAAGAGAGAGAAAAAAAGGAGAAGGCAGTAAGAGTGATAAAAGAGAATGTCGGAAAGCCTGACAGCTTTCCCATTTCCCTGCACAACTTGGGGGAAGGAATTCCCCCAGACAGGACCACGCCTGCTGGATTTTACGGTTAGAGCGCCAGATAAAATCCCTTAGGTAAATTAAACATTTCCGTTACTCTGCTCACCCTTCCTCCACATAACCGCCTTTAAAGTAACAAATTACATGTACAGAGTAGAACAATACCTAGATGTTTATCCTATAACAGTATATCTGGCACTTTGTTGCTCATGTCAACCAACAAGAAACACAACACAGAGGTAACAATACAATAAGATATTTCTATTTATCTATAAGAGTTCAGCGCCCAGATTCCCAATTTAATGGAGATATTAAGTGTTTTAACATTGGACGTCTGTGGAAATTGTAATACATTTGCGCTGACGGATGATAAATGCAAAGCAAGAGCGAATTAATTATGAAAAAACAAATAAAACTACTCTTGTGTTTAAGAGCGTCAGAGCCAGTGGGCTTTTTTCTTTCGTGCAGACCACATGAACCCCGTAGCAGAAAGAAAATTATGCAAAGATGATGCTGCAGACATTTGCTTTCTCACCACCAGTTACTTAGAACATTAGTGGAAAAACAAGGTTGGAGTCTGTGTCAAAAGTAAAAGTTAACTGCTATTACTATAGCTCTGCAATGTATCAGCATTATTTATGGCATCGCTACATCTGCCATTGCCATTTGTTCTTGGATGGATAGACTAAGCGGTAGGTCATGAGGTATTTGATTAGTCACGTTACACTGATGATGTATGGGACTAAAGGGTGTTTAACACAAGCAAGGAAGCATTGTGTATTGGTTTTTCACAAAGCAGCAATATTTATATCCTGTTTTGGTATCAGACAAAATTCTTATATTGATTCATCTCTAAATTTTGGTACCAGGGGGATTCTTAAAATTAAGTTATAAAGATACAGGAACTGTTAAGGATCTGCAGTCTTTATGCACATGAAGACTGATGGTTTACTAATCTCATGGTGGCTAATTGCTAGTATAAGACCTCAAATTAAGAGTTGTTTTCCAACCACTGTCTCACATGATTAATGTGATTCAATGATAACTCTTGATATAAATAAAAAGTCCCTCAACAGGAAGTTTGAAAGAACATTTTAGGATTTGACCAAAATCGGAATCAGAATTTGCCAAAAGGTTTAAGGTTTTACAAAAGTCAGAAAATGGAAATAAAATTCAGATTTTTGTATTTATAAGCCTAATTAGTGGTAAATGGCCTTTACTATAGCGGTGGGTGAAGTGTCTGCCCAAGGACACAACAACTGATACCAACAAGGGAGGACCAGTTACTGGATGAACTCCTACCAGTAGTAGCTCAGGTGAAAGTGTATGACCATGGGCCACATCTTCTTGGCTTCTCCGCTTGAGTCTCTCCTACCATGGCAAATCCTGTTTAAATGGAAAACTAAACAAGGATGATGTGTTTCCAAATCCATCCCAGGTCTGAATGGCGACCGTCATTTGTTCCCATCTTGTGACAAGCACAACTTGTTGCCAACTCAATTTTAAGAAAGACAAATCGGAAATGCAGATTGCAGTGATACATATCCAAAAAAAAAGAAATGCTAAAGTACAGAGACTGTACTGAAGTATAATGGTCAAGTAAATGAATTATGTTACTGTACAGCACGGCTAACTGTTAAAATAGCTATTTAAAACATGGGAATCCATCACTTGAGCAACCACAAGAATTTGTTTAGGAGAGTTGAAAAATACTATGTTGACTCTAGAAAGGAAGCCGATTGTTTTGTGTATTTGTGCATGAATGTTGCATGTGGTTCAGAATAGATATTCGCAGCTTAAGATAAGGTGCTCCTCTTTGTACAGGCTGGACGACAAAACACAAGATAAACATCTGTCAGACATAAACAAAGTCTGGACGTACCTTTCTAACAACTGATGACAGACAAATTTCTTCACCTGTCCCCATAATTCAAAATGCAGGTGTATATTTGGTAATTTGCTCACAACTACAAAGACATCTGTTTGCCTTTAGTTTATGCAATAATATACAAAAGCAGGAGCAGGGGTAACCTGCCTATTCATTGGAAGCAGATGTAAGGGATCCATTTCCTTCTATAATAAGACATAATTACAGGCAAGGGGAGCAGTGCATCTGTTTGAAAATCCACCAAGGTGCGTTGGTTGATCAGCAGGGCAAATCCTGCAGGTATCTAGAAGAGCCAGTGAAACTAACGCCTGGCTACTACATATGTAAGACTCGTCACTTTGCTGACATACATGCCATCACCGGCCTGACCAGACCAATTTTACTGTGAAATTATTGCAGCAAAGATGACTTGTATTCCAAGTAAATTCATGAAAAGTTGAAGGGTTGGGAAATAAATTGTAGAAAACATGTGCTCTTACAACAGGGATAATTAAAAAACAATTAAAAACATTCAAGAGTTTGCAGAAGATTCAGTGAGTGTGGACTGTGGAAGATAGAAATTAATACATGCATTTTATTAATCAACGAAATAAATAATGAATTTAAATTGGAAATCATGTCAATCTATGTTACTTGTGGTTCAAAAGCTAACAAACAACGCAGAGCTGAAGACTTCCATTTGAGCAAAATGAATTTCCTTAACAACTAAATGGATGGATAAGCTGATTGGTTTTATCCCATCAGTGCACGATTTCAATTAATAAGAAGGTTGACCAAGTAGTAAGTGTACGTCCTATAAATGATAGGAAAGTACTTGTATCTAGCTAACATTTCTATGTTTTGATGCATTTATTTGAGCTTCTATTAGCTGTATACCAGAAAAATCTCAAATAGTACCAAACGCTTAGAAAGATAGGCACAGTGTGTAATACTCTGTGATAACAAATTAGATTACATTTTTGAATAAATAATCATTTTGCTTGTATTTCAAGCATTGAGACGCATCTGTACTAAAGCCTGAAAGAAATCTTGTGGACCATTCCAGTATGATCTGCACTCAAGACTGATCAATCCCTCATCTCCTCCAGTCTGGCTGTCACGGGTCTAAAACACAAATCCGCATGAAAGAACAAGTCCACTCTCGACCCGCTGTTGTCTCACACAAATCTTGTTTTCCATTATTCCTGCACTGGGAAAGCCCTGATGAAACACCAGTCTAGGGTTTATAAACGTGCCCACAGGCAAGACTGATGTCTGTGCCAGAGGATCTGAGCACAGTCAGATGTTTATGCCAAACTGTACCCCCTCCCACCCCCCTCCACACCCACCCCTTTAACCCGTGACTAAGTCGTGATAAAGCCTTTGCGGGAGAGGCCTTCATGATCCTGATGCAGCTGAAGAAGCATCCTCTGTTGATGTTCAGTCAACTCACAGTTAGCGCACACATGCCCCATGTTCAAGGGAAGAAGTGTTTAATTACCCCTTATTAAGCAACAATTGCATCACTTTGATAGAGGTGCTGTAGCCATGAAGTCAGACAGAGAACCGGGGCCTTAAATGTCTTTAAAGATCACAGGCAGAACAGCAGATTAAATAAAGGTAACGCTGCGTTTTATGAAAGCTTTGAGAAAATCTCCAACATAAAACTGTGCATGCAACTGAAGAAGACGTTTTAAACAGCTATCCCTTGCCAAAGTGTTTATATCTTTTTATTTTTATTCTTATTTTTTATTTTTTTGCCTGGACTCGCCTGTATGTTCTCCCCATGGGTGTTTCCTTTGGGTACTCCAGCTTTCATCTAAAGTCCAGAAATATTTGTTTTAAGTCAATTGATTTCTTTAACTCCACTTTAGGTATAAATGTATATTGCGTTTTTTGGGTGTTTATGCATTGTGATGGAACGATGACCTGTCCAATGTGTTCCCCATCTTTCACCCACAAACCACTGGTGACATGCATCTACCCACTCACCTCCCTGAAATGAGTCTAAGAAAAAGGATGAAAGTAAAAATTTTCAATAAATACAAAAAATAGTGTGGCATGCATATGTATTCAGAAAAACATGGAGGAACCTAAAAATAAATCAGTCCAACATGACGAAGTAAGAAATACACCAAGCAATAACGGCAAAAAAACGTTTTTAAAACAATGTGCTCTGAACTAAACTTAGCACCACTAACCTAAGATTTGCTAAAACATCAGTGAATCAAAGTGCAGTTCATTTGGCTCAAATCCTTCGTCGCACTCTAAATGAAGTCCAGTAGTACATTTATTCCTATTATAGCCACCAGCCTATCTGTGACTCTACTAGCCTGGGTAAGGAAAATAAATGGATAGTTATTTTCTGAATGGCTCATTTCTGATGAATGCTGCTGTAGCATTCAAAGACCCAAACACAGGTTTCTTAGATGGAGTAGCTGGATGACGTCTCATTCTGCGGAATCAACAGATGTTTTGGGTGGAGAAAAAATTACATGCAACAACTTTAGCCTAAAACCACACACATTCCCTTTGCCTTGCCAGCTGCATTTCAAGCTTAACCTTCAGCCTTCCTGGTACAAACTGGAAGGCCATATCTATCTATCTATCTATATATATATATATATATATATATTTTTTTTTTTATGCATGAACCTTATTAGAATCTTAAATGCATAATACAGCTCTCCCATGGGCGGTAATCTGGACCAGCTTCAAGAAAAGTGCATTCTAAAATCATCGGTGAGGTCTCAAACGGTTTTCAGCTTTAAACTAGAATATTAATCAACACAACCATGCAGACCAGATCCAGATATTATCAACAGACGACCTGTGAAGACGGATACAATTTTACAAACTGTTTCATATTGGTTTCTACACTGAGAAAATGGTCAAGTTGAAAACACCCAGTATTAAGATCCGATTACACACAAATGGTAAATAGAGGTGAAAGCCTTTTTTTTTTGCTTTAGTCTTGTAAAAACATGATAACTGGGTACTTCAGATGTCTAAACATAATCAGTGAACTGGGAAACCTAAAAGAAATACTCACCAGAAATATTAAATGTGCACATGTCTGTTGTACAATACTTCTCTAATTTTAAGCAGTTTTTATCTGCATAATTGAGTTTAGAGGGTTTTGTAGTCAATGGCCCAATAGAGGTGAGTTGGCTCAATCAAGAGCATTTTACTGTCTGAAAAGAGCAAACAAGCTCCAACATATATGATTTTGTATATCTGCTGCTATTTGTGTCTAAAGCACATTTTGTGACATGCTTATGCTTATTTTCTTACACAGACATACAGTATTGCAGGATCTCATCACCTAGGTGGGGTATTAATGCCAAGCAGGATCAGTCATAAAGACTTTCAACTTGAATCTCAATCACACAGGGTTCCTGGTAATGCCAGGCCTAAACAAGTCGTGGCATACTCAGCAATTTCAGTAAAAAAAAAAAAAAAACGCAGAAAATATGATAGACACCTAATAAAGAAGAATGGAAGATGTTTACATGCTTTACAGTTTTGCAATCCATGACTTTTGCTTGGTATATCAGGGTCTGAAGAAAGCAGAGGTCTAGGAGTGGGAGACATGGTACTATATAGTATGTTTCTTTTATGCCACCCAGTACCTTTATTTCGCAGAAATTTATTTAGCTGAACCCTTAATCTCCTCGTTTGATGTATGCAATTCCATTGTATGATGGTTTATTAAAGTTATGTCAACCTACAAAGAGAAGGTCACCCAACTCACCCCTCTCTTGTAACTTTATGAGGGGGCGAAATGATACTCTTCCCTCCTCTAACAAAAACTATACCCAGGAGTAACCTGATTGGAATTATGATGGTGAATTCTGATTACAAAACAAAACTATAAATCATAGCTGAAATTTTCAGCTATCTTAAGGCCCTTGTATTAGTGATTAGTACCATGGCTAGCACTCCAATCAATACAGAAAGCAGAGCAAAGACAGCAATGTATGCGGCACATAGCACATAAATAAATATGAGGCAAACTTTGTGTTAATAATAAACAGTCCGGCACAGTTAAAGTGTTGTGATCTCTATAGTGTGTGATTGCGCATGAGCATGCAGAAATTGTGATACAGGTATTACATGAATTATGCTCAGCCATGGGTGCAGAGGGCCACTGCCACCCCCCTCCCAGAGCCCAGAGCGAGCAGAGGAAGCACAAGGTCCAGGACATCGGGGCCACGCAAGAGCACAGAGATCAGACAGCCCACCGCAGGAACACCACGCACCGACCCAGAGGACCGCAGAGGGGGTCCGGGGTAGAGCCCCCCGCGGCCACGGAGAAGAGCCCCCAAGGTACCAGGAGCAGCACCCTACCCGTCCCGCCAGGCCCCGGCCGCCCATTCACGGTCCAGGGCCAGGAACCAGGGCCCAAATACCCGAGCACCCCCAGCCCCCAGCAGAGGGCCCGCCCGACAACCGAGAGGGACAGGCGACCCCAGACAGCCAGCCGGGGCGGATCGATACAAGCCCCTGTGCCCTCAGCACTGCACCCCAGGACCCACTCCGTCCTCAGGAGAGTGCAGCAGCAAGCAGTGAGGAAGGGTGAGGAGGGGGCAGGGCAAGACCCCCTCCCCCCACACGGGAATAGCATGGGGAGGCAGAGGACACCCAGTCACAGACCCAGCCCCACCCACATTCATACACAATCTCACATACTCACTGACTCACTAACTGTCACTCAAGCTATGGATAGGGTTGGTGTTTGGGGGGGACCAACCTCTGGTGCAGCCCAGTGGGCGGCCCCTAGGACAAGAAGTGCCTCCACCGACGCCATCTTGACCGCCCCAAGCCTGCAGACCAATCTCCACCCACCCCTGATAGCACCCAGGTAACAGGGGCGCGGGAAGACCCTTCCCCTCCCCCCTCTGGCCCAAAATGTTGATGACTAGGATGTAATTAAAATGGTAGGGAAGGAGATGTGGAGGGAAGCATGCCACAGTTTGCAGACAGTGGAGTCCCCCCCCCCCCCCCCCCCCC
>JAVLVB010001109.1:312250-343926 GCA_032876305.1 Orestias chungarensis
ATATATATATATATATATATATATCTATATATATATATATATATATATATATATATATATATATATATATATATATATATATATATATATATATATATATATATATATATATATATATATATATATATATATATATATATATATATATATATATATATAGATTATAATCTGAGGTCTAAACCTACGTAACTACTGAAAGAACAGTAAAAGCCACTAATTCAAATTGATGGACTTCAGGTAAAAACAACCGACAGAGAAGATTCCTCAGAGACCAGAAGTTTCACCGTGCGCATGTAAATCAAAGAGAGCGAGTTGTTATGTCTCGTGGGATTGCAGCTGAAATGATAACACACACCAGACCTTTGCAGCTCTCTGCGGCGCCTCGCTTGCCTCACAATAAGGGCAAAACAAAGCCAAAGCGTTGAGGGTTCAAACCCCGTAAACCAGAGGCGAAAATTGCACATATTTTAAGCTACAAAGTCCAAAAGTCCGGTGGGCAGAGCAGATATTGGGGAGATCTTCAGAGAGCAGCTGACAGGCTCGGCCCTTTACGATTCCTGCACACGGTAGACATTCACTGCGTGCTAGGAAGGAAGTTTGAGTCTGTGTCTAAAGATTCAAAAAAAGAAAAAGTTATGGGTTCAAAGTCCCCTCATCTAAAAGTCGGCTTCCAGAGCAAACAGACGGAAGGTGTGCTGCTGTATTTCTGTCATCTCCCTGGATCACAGACTTTCTACAATATCAAGGCTTTTTTTTTTTCATCTCTATCCTTCCATGATGAGACATACTGCCTCTGTCCTATCGGTTTTTTAATGCTTTTCTTTTTTTTTAAATTTACCTTGCACAGTTACCTTCTTCTCTTCCAACACTGACTGAAGAGGAATTATCTTAAAGATACAAAACAGGTTAAAAAATGCACAGAGATTGTATTTTGCCCATTTGTAGCACTTCAGTTGGGAGCGTCGATATGAAAATGTAGGCGTACAGATACCGATATCCAATGGCCTGTTAATACTGCGGATGTGGACGATCATTTATTAAATTTTGCAACTGATATTACAAGTATTTCTGTATCTGTTAGACAACTATAGAAATTTAGTACACCACTGAAATTGCCACTTTACACTATAGCATCACTATCCCTTTTACATGACCAGAGAAAAATATCACAATTCAAGTTGCACATGTAAACATTGTTTAAGTGATTATTTTATGACTTTTTTTATTTGCACCTTAATGTGGCAGCTGCACACTGTTCATTTGGCCAGTAAAGCTACACAATGTAAAAAAAGGACAATTTTAATTGCAGTATTAATACTTTAATATATTAAATCACAAAGGAGAGCTTGGATGGAATATTTGGTTTCGGTTCGATTTTAAAATTATAGGGTGACAATATCCGGTATGATATGAAACCATTTTTTTCCTTTCTTTCTTTGGTACGCATCCATACTACACTGGGGCAAAATTTAGAATAACATCATAAGATCATAAATGTATTTCCTCACCGTTGACTACGTCTGTATGTGATGGGGGGGTTACTTAGTTGTGATGTAATTTGTGTAAACTTTTCATCACCAATTGATTGGTGCAATATTTGTTCCAATATTACTCAAATTAAACAAATATGACAGACTTTTGTTTATTATTCATTTTATTAGGGGTTTCCCGAAAACGATAAAACATTGGCTGAATTTAGCGTTTCCTTCCTTCATCCTCCAAAATACAAATCCTAACAAGTGAAAGTATCCAGCAGACAGGATCCTAAACAGCTGCAGGCTTGTGTTACTTTCAACAAACCGAGTTTTGAATCGAGCTCAAAGCGGCAGCTAGAGCATAGGTTAGGATTGAATTCTTCACATAGTGATTCGCACCCCGCGGCGAGCAGAACTATACACACCGACCTCCCTCTGTGAAACATCAAGGCTCGGGGAGCGTCTTTGTTGAGCTTGTCGCTTCTTTCTTGGAGTCCCGCAGAGGTGGAAGCTGTTTTGTTTTACAGGTAAACACTTAGTGCGCATAGGGGGGATGTGGAAGCTGTGTACTGTAACTAGCCTGGGACACTATCAATGCTGATAAAAACAACAGAGTGGGATAGTATTGTTCCTTTTTACAGAGAGACTCTTAGAAGAGAAAAAGAAAAAAAACGCTCTGCTCTTGAAACAGAACCCCACATTCAGAGAAAAAGCCTGCAACCCCCCTGAGAGTGGATGTATTAGGTGGGAGGGACCTTAAAAGACAAAGATACTGGCACTTACAATAACCAAAAAAAGCTGAAGTGACTTCTTTACTTCAATGGCTCCAGACAATGTTCGACTGAAAAGGACACAGCAGGGATTGAGGACAATCAATGGTAAAGAAATGCAGTTACCTTAACATTTCAATGAATCTCAAAGACCTTTTAAGGTGAAAGAGTCGGCTAGTTGGCTGGAGGTATTTTGTTCCTTTTTATGAAGGATTCTTGTTGGAGGCAAAGATCTACAAATAAAGACTTTAGGTTATTTTTAAACAGTTATCTTCAGTTAGACTGATCAAGATTTAGTGGCTGATTTGCAATCTCCAGTTTTCGTAGCAGTCTGACCTGCTCACACATTTCTTTTGTGTTGCCATTCTTATCCTCTCCATTATCTGCCTAAAGTTATGCACCCTTGCAGTCTAAATGAATCTCAAACATCCCAATATGACAGGGGAGATGCTATTTTCTTTTCAGAAGTTTTTAATAATCTTTTCATCACCTGCACGTGCACCTCTGCTACTAAAACCTTAGAAACTAAACAAATCCATCTAAAATCACTCCAGACTGTTGGATTACTGCATAGGCGGGTAAAAAAAAAATACTTAGGTCGGACTAATCTTTTTATTTTCTTCTGTAACCTTTAGCTTTTAATTAAATGGTGACAGTAATGGGTCATTAGACTGCCCACTACCTGCCCACTAATTAGACCTTGGGGTCCATAACTCTAAAATGAAAATTTAGGATTATCTTGAAAAGAGCAAATAATTGAATTTAATTTCATATGTTAAATGAAACTGGAACTGATAACATGGCCTAATGCTTAAATATTATAAGTTCATGAGGTGAAAACTTGAACTTTAAGCGGTTATTTTGAACTCAAGTTTGGTTGATAGATTGAAAAAGCAAAGATGCTCCCTGCAGAACTGCTCAACTAAACAACCGATACGTCCTTAGACTTGGAAATATCATAGTCCAACCAGAACTATTCACCATTCATGTTCTTTTAACCCTGTCTAATGTTACTTGTGTCAAACAGTAAAGCTGGTTTCTGAATATCCAGTAATAAAACTACAAGGACCAAAGCTTTATTTTTGGTATTCCTTGAAACATAAAAACTTAACTCTCAGTTCTTTTTCTTAATTTAGATTTTTTTTTTAACACACAAAGCCTACCATGGTTCAATTCTCAACACAGTTTGTTCTGTTAGTTTAGAAATATCAGCAACTGAACAATATCTTTAAAGCACAAAAAAAAAATCATTATGAGGAATCTGGCCTCCTAAGTTTGAACACCTTAATTACTCAGTTGTCTTTCTCAACCCGACTTTGTATAAAACGGTTTGTGACATTTTATCCTTCGTCTCATTTGGAGATCTGTTGAACACGGCGTTCTATTCAAGTGAAACTACGACAGCTTAATGGGCTAATAATGGCCCCTCACTCCTTTAAAGGAAGATTAACTTTAAACTGCGCTCCATTAAAAAAAACTTAGAATGAAATAATTATGGAATTGCCAGACAAAGGAACCGGCCTGATCTGAGGAGGATACATTTATGGGAGTCTGGATTTTTAAAACAACAGCACATGAGCCCTTCAAAGGCAGGAAGGTGGATGGAAAAAGTGGGACTCTAGTTACGACAGGCCATCCTCAGAATGCGCGCTCATGTCGGCACATGCATAGCGACCTGCTGATGTACCAGCCAGGGTTGCAGCTGTGTTTGGGGTTGGCTCGCCTGTCCGACACGGATGCGAGGCTGGCATGAAAGCAAAGCAAAGTGCTTTGTGTGTGTTCTGTATGTGTGCAAAGGTGAATCACAAGGAGAAGATCAGGCACCTAACTGCAACAGGCTTTAAGGGATCTGTACTTTGTAGTGTAAATTAATAATTTGTACTGCAGACGGTATGACTTACGATTATTCTACTCGGACGGCACCGTCCCAATGACTACCCTAACAGATATTGGTGTGTAGAAAGCTTTAAAGAAAAAATTCACTACGTGCTAGAATTGGTTTAACATTTATTATGGCAGTATTTATCCCTTGGGGATAAATAAAGTATATTTGATTGGATTGATTTGATATTATTAGTATGCCAAAACTTTTAAAACAAACCCATCCTTTAGAATGAGTATGTTGTCACAATTCCAGGGGCTCTGAACAATTCCTATTGGATAAATATGGCTGTGAGTTTTCTCCATTGTTTACATACAGCTTAGGCTAGTTACCTGTATCAAGGTATGACACGATTTTAAAATAGTATTTTCAAAGACCTGACATACTTGTGCCATAACAATTCTGTGGTTTAAAGTGCTTTCATTGCAAGGCCACAAAAAGTCCCGCAGTGACCAGAGTTTTTCCAGTTGTATGAAGTACTGAGTACCACAGCTTTCCACCCACCTCACATTTCTTTCTTTCTTTTTTCATATTTTTTTTTTGGACGCCATTGGTTTCCTGGCGGAAGGAAGTTTCCTACCGCTTACAAGAAGGATAATAAACATTATTTGGGAATATTTCTTGTTGTGAATACCGCAAACGGTCACAAAGAAGTCTCACTCATTGCTGACGGATGTAACATTAACAAGATGTTAATCTTATACTTTTGGTTAGGTCTAGAGATCAAAATCGAAATCCTAAATTAAAATTGATAAAACATTTCATACTTATAGGTTATTGTTTTTTTTTACATTTCTGTAATATTTGTGAAAAAGTGGTATTATAAGGATTTAATTATATTCTAAATCCCAAAGCTTAAATCAGAGAAATCCATGACTTCTAGTTTTTCTACTGTATAAACATGACATTTTTTATCGTTGTTTAAAATACGTAAAACCAGAAACTGTGTAGTCCAAAAGGGACAGCGGAGTGTTGATCAACATATTTCAGACAAAGGAGCTGGTGGTGGACTTCAGGAAACAAAGGACCCGCCCAGACCCCGTCACCATCAACGGCTCAGCAGTGGACATAGTGGAGGACTACAAATACCTTGGCGTCCACATAGACAATAAACTGGACTGGTCTAAGAACACGCATGCCGTCTACAAGAAGGGTCAGAGCAGACTGTACTTCCTCAGGAGGCTCAGATCCTTCAACGTCTGCAGGACCACGCTGCAGATGTTCTACCACTCTGTTGTCGCATGCACCATCTTTTACGCTGTCGTGTGCTGGTGTCAGCCGGCTGAGGACGGCTGACACCAGCAGACTCAACAACCTTATCAGGAGAGCTGGCTCTGTCCTGTGACTGGAGCTGGAGTCTGTGGTGGAGTTGTCAGAGAGGAGGATGCTGAGGAAGCTGCTCAGCATCAAGGACAACACCTCCCACCACCTGCATGCCACGCTGACGGCCTGTCAGAGCACCTTCAGCCAGTGATTGAGACCATCGAGAGTCACAACAGAACGCCACAGGAGGTCTTTCTTACCTGTGGCAATCAGACTGTACAACTCCTCCTCCATCTGCAGGAGGGATAATTAGTAGTGTAACTTATTGTTATATGGTGGTTGTGTACTGTACAGTGTAGAGAGGAGTGTGTTGTGTTAAATGTTAATTGTACTCTACTCTGGCACAAGAATTTCCTCCGGGATCAATAAAGTCTATCTTATCTTATCTTATCTTATGTTAATTCAAGAAAGTGTTGCAATAAAACAAAATTACTCACTTAAACTTACCAGTATCTACAGTCAGACCAAAACGGCTTTAACTTTGACAACCAATACTGGTCAAGGTGCAAAGTATATCTTGCTGCCAAATTCCTAGGAGGACGATGGTAAATCCCAAGACAGATCAGTTGCAACTGACCCTTGATGTACCATCCGATTATACACACACAGAATCTTACCGATCATGTACATAATCCAATAGTCACGTGAGAGTATGCTGGTCTGCTAGTAAACAACAAACTTTGCCCGATGCATGAACGAGCTCATACAGCATTGCCTCTTAAATACATTTTCTGTATACTTCTTAGCTCCAACCATGGGTAAGTGATTTTATTGTCAATGCTTACAAAGGCCTATGTGAGGCACATTTTGGGCAATATTATCAATCAGTTTGTTTCAATTTGAATGTTGTAGTTGGTGTTACTACCACAACAGATGTACTTTACATTGCCACCGCGATTTTCTTTCTGTCTGCTTACTTACATCTTACTTATTTTCCGTTAAATTGCTACGTAGGTCTGACTGAAACAGACCTTCGGTCAATCTTGATTGGATATTTGGAGACAGAGTCCGAGGGCGTCTCATGCAGTAAGCAAGGCTCATTCTCAGCCTTGATGCTAAGAAGTTTTACCAAGCTTTACCAATAGCAACATAGGTAGCATACAGCAAAAGAAGGTGTGGCCATGTTACATCTTTCTGAGTTTGAATGCATAGAACAGATCCAGTGTTTAAAAGTGGAGGTCCTTTGGATGGGGATTAACTTACATGCTAACTATAAAGTAAGACGGGTACTGAATGTGGACATCATATAATAACAACACAATAATAACTAATGCACATCTAAGTGGATAGTTTTGTAAAACATGATATGCTTTTACTTAACCATGATATTGCGAAGTCAGGAGCCAATCCAAATGAAGGTCTATATTAATGAGTTTTGTAAAACATTACCTGGAGAATAAAGTGTTCATTACATCGATGAAGTTCATTCTAGGCTGCAGACATCTAAAGTTAGTGCAGAATCACATCAGAGTGAGTAAAGTGTTTCAACATTTGGCCGATCACATTAAACTTTACCGCAAAGAACCCGTTAATCACACCTACAAAAGCAATTTCTTCAACTGTCAAACCCTCTGAAAGACATTTTCTCAATGAACTCCTGTTAAACATCTGTTCGAAGAAGTCATTTCTAACGTAGATATAAAACAGAGCAGAACATGAATAATTGAGAGGAAGTGTTCGGAGTGAAAAGTTCAGGAAACAGCGCGATCACAGTCAATCTTGCCAGAGTAATGATTCATGAGGAAGCTTGACTGAACAGTGCAATGTAGTCAGGTTCACACTCCCCACTAACCTGACCTCTGTACTGGCCCAAATCACACCTCACTGCTGAGTCAACAAATCCCAGCTTGGCGGCCTGCATGCCATATGTACAGATGTGCTTAAAGGGGGGTCGGGCCAGTTTTGACGTTGTTGTTCTATCGCCGAGATGGCCAATCTTGTGATGCTATGTTTCAACACTGCAATGTTTACAGAAGCCAGTCTTCAAGCAAATTTCACGAGTGGGGTTGGAGGAAGTGGATCTTCAGCTGGTCAAACAGTTGAGAGGAGGTAGTATTTGCCAGGCTGTGATTTGCAACTCTATCGACTCCACTCTAAATTGTAATTAAAGCGGCGTGGCACCTGGATAAGAGGCGGAAAATGGCCATGGAGAGATCAACTATCCCACCATTACAGACTAAACAAATTATTACATCAAACTGTTGCATAATATCCATTACAGGGATGAAAGATCCAGTTACATCCAGTAAACACAATGACTAAAACCACTCTATAGAAAGTCCCTATTCTTTGTAAGGTTTTAATGAAAAATTCAACTAAATAAATGGTCTCTTAAAAATGAAAACAGAATTACTGATTAAAAACTGGTTTTATGTATCTAGACTGAGGGGAAATATTGTCTCTTTGGACTGTAAAAGGTTGCACACCTCTGACCCACAGGTTATATTATGCTCAAGCATAATAAGGTCCTTTTGTGAGTTGGTTGGCATCTACCAGAAGGTTCTTGACTTTTATTATCCTGTTTTAGGTGAAGGATGTTCACTGCAGAAACCCTGTTTACACACTAGATCGAACTACAGACAGAATCTGCTTCTATTCAGAAATCAGCGGGTGACCAAAGTCGGCTGATATTCAGCTTGACTTGCCCTGTACTTACAGTCACGACAGTCCTTGATGTGAAAGCCATTAACAAGTGAAAACGGCTTACATCTTGCTATTTCGGTACCAACTAGGTGTTTAAATGAAGTCAGAAGAAGCAAGCAGAAGTTGAAAACTATCTAAAAGGATATTATTTTTCACAAAAGTCATATGTAGACAATTTTGGGTCTGGCTGTGAGAAAGATTGAGACTTTAAACAAATAACAGGGAGGATGAAGAGTACGTCTTTGACTGTCATAGAACACGCTGGTAGTAAAAATGTTGGGAGTCTTTGTCTTTGATATCCCACTTTCCAAGGAATACTAACAAAGGCTACTTCTTAAAAAGCGCTGGTCGCGTTGCTTAAAGTGTCATCCCCCTAATAATTCATCAAAATTCAAATCGATTCTGGTTTGTTTTTGACAAGCGGCAGCAGAGGAAGACCCACAAGGAAAGTAAATTCCTCAAACAAACCAAATTAACAGCTGAATAATTAGCATTCATGGCATGAGAGGCCGCTACAACGTAACACCCCTCTAAATATCAGAAACCGCCCCGTGAAATTCACTTTTGTCGCTCCACAACGTGTGTGCGAGCGAAGAGTAACTGCTCCCTTTAACTTCACCCACAAGTGCTGCAGAGTGATTCACAGATACTGGGACCGCATCTGATGCGGAGCGCAAACCCGCTGGGATTTTTACATTGAGTCAGGCTGGTTAAGCTGTTATTCATGACCGTGACATTCCAGCAGCGAGGAGAAGGAGGATCCTGTAGTAACACCGGTACATGCGCCTAATTGAAACAAGAGGCAGTCAGCGTGCGTTATTTCAAAGTACCAATGCAAGAAACAGATGCTCGCGGTTTCACTTAATTCAATTTTGCAGCTATTGTTGGCCAAGCTGTTAATCACAGCTGTGTTACCCTCCACTGTCAGCACACAACAGATGTACATAGACTTGTAGAGAGGGTGCGACCCGAGTTGTCCGATGACACTTGAGAAGATGCATGGCTTGAAGCAGAGCACGTCATTTTTACAGGAAAATCCGTGCACCAAACTGTCCCCCACCCTCACAAACACACACTCCTCCCGCTATGTTATTGACATGATAGTGGCTTAATCCTCTAGACCTGGAATGTGATAGATTGATGTGTGTGCCTGCCACCCGAGATGGCATCCAATCACTCAGAAAGGCCCCACTTCGGGTCAAATCAATGCAGAGGTGTCACAGATACCTTCTCATGCACGACAGCTCTTTTTATTGGAGGCCATAAAGGTGAGAGCGCAGGCAGACACGGTTTAGAAAGAGGCTAGGTTGGGCTATTCTGAACTGCAAGGTGATGGTCATATGCTATATGATTCATACAACAGATATAGAGGGGTTAATGCAGCAGGGTTCTTAGACTGTAATGTCGGCAATTTGTCAAAAATAAGTCATCTCACTACAGTAAGAGAAACTGTATGTCTATAATTGGATCCATGAGTACTTTCAATAATTAAATCTAAAAAAGTTATTTGTTCAGGCAGTTGCTCTCCAACTTGGGGAAGCAATTTATTAGTAGAATAATGAATTAATAAAATGTATCAAATAAAACACAGCTAAAGAAGTACATTGGGTCAAAAAGCAATAAAGAATCAGGATAGAAGTTTGTGGGGAAACTACATGAGATACTCAATGGAACAGAAAAGGGTAAGATACAAAAAAGATTTCTTCTTACAATTAACATCCGTCATAAGTAAATAAACCCTGAAATTGGAAATTAGTTGATAGTTTATACAATACAAAACAAATTTCATACTTTATTATGGAGCAACATAAGAAAAAAAAACAATAATTGTCCAGGGTTACCCAACAGGTTACCTAATTAAATATAAACTGCAAGAGCCAAAAATAATTTTAAGGTGCTAAAATCATTACAAATGGCAGCATGCATATGATCATTTTAAATTCAATCCTTCATTTTTAACTTCTTGTTGCCACATTCAAATAAAAGCATGTGCCTGTTTATCTGTCAAAAGTTATTTACATGAAATTAAAACCCCATATTAAGTGGTGGCACATTTGGCTCCCCATACTTTGCATGGCAAGCGGATTTTTAACGCTGGAGGAAAAATTGTAGGAACCGAGATTTTTAAAAAAAAGAAGAAAAAAGAAGAAAGTAATTTGGATACGTTCACGTTTTTTTTTTAAATCCCAGTCTTCTCTGAACTAGCTGAAAACAAAGAAGCCAGCCTGAAGAAAGTTTGAGAAGCTCCAGCACTCAAGCAGAGACTATGAATAGCTCGTTTCTGTGGACAAACTTAGCCTGGTTTTCCTTCCCCTTGGAGTTTCCGGTTTTTCCCATTGCTCCCAAACGCACCTCCACATAACGTGCTGGTAAGAGTTTAAAAGCGCACCTGCGTGCAGCGCCGCCACATCAGAAACACTCATCAAAAACGACACATTTGTCCACCCCAGGTGGCAAAAACGAAGTCATTTGCAACTTGAAACCTTTCACGGCGCGTGGAATTAGATGTTTGCGTTTCTCTGAAACTCTCTGGCGTTTTTAGAATAAAAGAAAAAGTGCATAAGAGAAAAAGTTTGGAGGCGACTTACAGAAACGAGCATCAAAGTGAGCATCAGTCCGCAGCTCCAGGAGGTCGAAGAGCCCATGTTCCCTGCAACCCAGCAAAGGCTGCTTCTGCTGGGGGGTCCGCTGCTCCTCAACAGGTACAAACTCCAAACTGAGGCTCCGGCTGCTGCGGTAACACGCCGAACGTGGAAACGTCACCCGCCCGCAGCTCTGCGGGACTCGGGAGTCAGGCTGGAGGGGGCTGAGCAAAGTCTCCGTGGGGTAGTCCTGCGGGGCGCAGGGAGGAGAGCCGAGGAAGCAAAAAAGGCGGAATGGAATTCAGAGAGGGCGGAAAAGAGGAGGACAGCTAATCCCTGCGTGGGGAGAGGCCACCTATGGACCCACGCTGGCTTCTCTACGCTCTGCGTCCGAGTGAAGCTCAGCCCACTGATGCACTCCACCTCCCTGCACGGCCCCAGTCGTTTCAAACCACGAACTCCAGTGGATTCACCATGGCGCTTGTTTTACAGCACAAGTCAGTGTCCATCCAGTCAGTCACGTGTTGTCTTCGCAAAATGTGTAACTGGTTTGATTTGATTTTAAGCTGCTCCAGACTTCGGTTGGGACTTTCCAACACATGCGTGTGATTTGATCTGAATACAGATGGATGCAACAAGTATTTTCCCCAAAAACCCAAATTGAAATCTTAGTTTTCTGGTATCCTCCAAGCATCTCCAAAGAGTTAATCATATGGGGTTAATTAGAGATAATCCTCCAATCTCACTGTATAATGACAATAAAAGGCATTCTATTCTAGCGATGCTGTGTGCAGGAAGACTACCTGGTAGCAGTCAGTCTAGCAACAAATCTGACTGTAAGATAACGTAACAGTTGAATAGAAGAGCAACGGGGATTATGTTTTACAGTAACAACTCCTGGATGCCATCAGTTGTTGGCAAAAACTGCTAATCCACCACATTTGCTTTTGCCGCTCCTCTTTATATCCAAATCTGGCAATACAGTTGGAAAGAGAGAGAGAGAGAGAGAGAGAGATGTTTTGGATGAGAATGATCAGCTTCTCTATGTTGTAAAAAATAAAAATAAGGCATGATGCTGCCACCACTTTGCCTCATCCTTAAGGTTTTGTTTTGGGTGATCTGGTAAGTTGTTCTACAGCCACACAAAGAAATCAGAAAGGGCTTTATTTCAAAGTATGTTAATGGACATACAAGGAATTTGTTTTTTGGTCTAGTTGGCGCATTACAATATTCCATAAAGGTCAGATTTGTGGAGTTCATGATCATTACATCTTCGCCTTCTTACCTAAGATTCGGTTCTCTGCAGCTTCTTCAGAGTTACCATGGTCCCTCTGGTCTCTCCTTTGATTCACGTTCTAATTTGTCTGCCTTGTCAGTCCAGGAGACAGTCAGGTATTCTAAACTTTAGGACTGTGCCACAGTATTTCTAGTTTCTGATTATAGATCAGCACTCAACTTGATGCCAAATTTGGGATATTATTTTACAACTTAACCCTGCTTTCAACTTTTCTATGACTTAATCCCAGACCCTTTTGGATACTTTCCTACTTTTTTCTCTCCAATGTTTACAGGAAACCTTTTAAAACATCAGCATTTTTACTGAGATCAAAATACACATTTAGTGTATTTGACTACCAAAGTCAAAATAATAGTATTGAGTTGTTATTAAAGGTATAATAATAATAATATAATGGATTAAGAATAAGAACACGTTTTAATATTTTTACTAGTTATCTTAAATGCTGAGAATTGCAATGATGGTTTCAATCAATTAAAAATAATTGTCAATGCAGATCTTTATAATACTGTTGTTTTGTAATACCACGTTGCTTTATTTCTTTAGATTCAACCTATTAAAGTTATTTCTTATCAGAGGTAGGTGAAGCATTACTACAGATTATATACACAGTTCTGGGAAATAAAGTTTTCTACCTTGAGCAAGCATTAAAACATTTCCTCAAACATAAACGTATAGCAGCTTTTATTCAGTTCAGTATTGCTTTTGATCACATTTTTGAAGTCATCCCAAACAAGTACACACAGTATAAGGTTTACAGAAGTAATCAAGACTAGTTGGGTTGAGTTTGGAGAACTGAGCTTGAATCGCCCTCTGCTGGAACAAATCTGCATTACGCCTTTTTGATTATTTTACACAGAAATTAAATATTAATGGTGATAGTTAAACATCAAAAACTGGAGAACAATGAAAGGCTTTGTGCTGCATTTTCTCACACCTACCAGCTCAAAGCCGAAACTGCTGAGTGTTTATTCTGGGTAGAGCAGTTTCTTGTTTATGTGAGCTTACTGCTTCACTGAGGTCTAAACAGGACAGCTGCTGCCAATTAAGAGAAGCCCCAAATGGAAGTGGAGAGGAGCTGCTCACTGAGTAAGGTGAAAAACAAACAGAAGACAACAGACAGCTCGGGCTGGAATTTGGCGCGCCTTCTTCTAGCTTTGCAGTCTACCTATGTACAGAGTTAATGATTCCAGGATCACACAGCATGAATCCCCAAAGAAAAACACAATGTCATGTCCCAAAAGTTTACAACAAGAGCTCCTGGAAAAAATCCCAACCACTTTGTATTTAACATCAAGTGTAAAAGTCCCTGTTAGACTCTCTTGAACATAAAGTACATTTCTGGAGCAGAATCTTCAATAACTGTGGGCGCATTCTTAAAGCATCTTTCCCACCACAGCGGTTTTATTTAGGGACTCCTCCCATGCCTCCAGCTGGCAGAAGCCAAGCAGAAAAACAAATGCACTGTAAGTGTGAAATCAACTGAATTGTGATATAAAGCAACACCTCCTGCTTGTAATCTCCCAGTAGCATAGTGCTGACTAAACACGTCTAAAGGTTCAGACACACCTTCTGTTCATAATTTCAACAGGGTGGATTACTTAGGTTCTACTTCAGCTAAATGCCTGGTCATTATCTTGTGTTTTAAGAGCGACGAAACCGAACAAACTCCGTTTAACTTTAGAGCCGTTTGTGTTGCCAACTTGTGCAGCTGTAGAAAATGGATGTGCCAAGGAATGATTGCCTTTCCCAGTCATTCAGGGTCAACGCCCTGAGAGCCCGATGCACCCTCAAGTGTATCGAATGGCCTTTGCTCAGCTCTAGTGTAGTTTAAAAAATAAAAAATGTTACTGCCTTCAGGCGTATTGATGCTAAATTAGTTTTAAAGAACTTGGATTAAGTATTTTAACCCCAAAGGGACTCTAGAGGTTTTTCCAGAATTGTCATCTAATGATTTGGCAATAGTTGATAAATAAGTCCTGATTATGTTGCTGATGGATCAATTTTGCTGCTCTGATAAAAACTTAACAAATGATACTCTGAATTTTTAGAATTAAAAGCTTTCATGTGGTCATGGCTCCTCAAGTTAACTTTTTCTTTAGGTACCTGTGTTTACAATCGTATTTTATAATTTTCTCATTTAAAAAACAAAGTACAAAAATGTTTGTGAATGTTAAAAAGGCTTTAGAATCACATGCAACACAAGTCGGAACTATGAGTATGGATTGAAGCAAAATGCATAGATGGGACAGTGAGTTTTTCACTGAACCCGTCCCAATAGTTTAATTTTCAGGAGTAATGAAAGTAAAATTAATCCGTACACACTAAACATCTCCACAGAACTTAGATTAGTATAGTTTATTAATATTGCCAATTCCAAACAGATGTCACCGCAAGGCTCTTTACATTAGACACTGATTTGATTTTTCGAGGTTAAATGGGTGAATTATTATAATAAAATCTAGAGCAACATTGAACAAAATAAAAACAAAACTGGATCAAAAGAAGACAGAACATCCAATTTCCTCTTCAGCACATCTAGGTATCTTGACAGAGAACAAAAATGTTCGACATTTATACAAATCAATCAAACCAAAAATAGTTTATCCCAAAAGGGAAATAATTTCATTAAAAATTAAAATTCTGTTCTTCAGCGTCCCTGAAAGTGTTGATAATATTGTAGATATTTGAATAGATTCATGTAGTCAGGTCTTATTACTTGTATGTTGTTTAGATCATCATATGCATTTCAATTTACCGGTGTGGTAAAGGGCTATGTCATTGAATGCAATAAAGCAGCATAAGTACCCAATCTATTGTAAGACTACTAAAAGGTCAAAAGTAGCTTCAAATATTTCATCCAGGTCAGTAGTATGTTACTTTTGGCAGAACACATAACATTTCAAAGAGGAGGTTTGCCCCAGTCAAGGCAGTGTTTCCTGTTAAAAAGATTGAAAGCAGACATAAAAAAAATATTATGATATGCTATAGGACATAAATCAAAATCAATAACCGTATCTGCACAAGAATCTGCAAAGTACCTGTGGTGTCATAGGGTGGAGACACCTCCACTAGATCACACCCGACAAGGTTAAGACCCCGACAGCCTCGTATGATCTCAACTCCCTGCGTTCAAGAGAGATTTAAAAAGGCGTTTAGTGTTTGAGAAAAGTATTGTAAAAACCTATTTCATAAGTAAACCAAAAAAAATCTGACTCATTAATATGAACCTAATTAGATGTGAATAAGAATTTTCCGAAAGGTCAAAGCCTTTTTACTTAATTGTCGGAGTGTTTTTGTAAAATAAAGGAGGCAATAACATAATACAAAACAATTTTTTTTGGGTTATTTTAAATTAAATAAAAAAATAAGAAAATGAAGGCAAGCGAGTCTAATATGGAATTAAAATCATGTTTGTACTATTTAAAACAGGCCATGCTGGGGAAATAATGACCAAAATAACACAAGGTACATGAAACTTAAGCAAGTATTACTGATTAAACATTAATAAGCATCACTAATATAATAAACTGGAGTGCAGAAATAAGAAAACCCAACTGTGTTTATATTTGCAACTCATCAACATGTGGCAGCGAATATGGAATATGGACAAGGCATAATGGGTGCTACTAAGGTTAACCTGTATGGGGGTGAGTCCTGCTATCTCCGGTGTTCCTGTTCCTGGCGCAAAACCTGGATCAAGAGCGTCTATGTCGAAACTGAGGTAGACCGGGCCACTGCCCATCTGAACTCTGACCTCAGACATTAAAGGTGCAAGTGACTTGAACCAACACTCTTCCACCTGGACCACGCGAAAACCCTGCAGAACAAAGGGTACGATGACCAATGATTTTCATTAATTTGCACCTTAAACACGAAAGAAATTGACATTTTTTAATATTAGTGCTTTAGATTATAACATATTTTATGCACATTTCCAGGTATACATTCCATCTAAATTGAAATGATCAGAATTCTTAGCCTACATCTGACCTGAATTTTAGATTACTTTAGATAAGTACACAAGTGTTTGTTGTAGTTTTACTGAAAAACAACTTGTACCATGGCAAGCCTTTAAAAAGATAACTAACAACAGAGGGAAGGACAGAAGATAAAGAGCAAGTGATAAGTGTAAGGGAAGAACACAAAAGAAGCACAGAAAGTTAGAAAGACAGAAGAGAAGCTAAGACTAAAGGAAACAGTGTGATGATCAAGAAAATAGAAAGACGGGAGAAATAAAAAAGAAAGAAAGACTTTTTCAAATAAAAATTTATAAATGTTACATTTATCAGAAAACAAATAAATAAATAAACCCAAGATAAAAAAGAACAAAACAAAAGATGCTTCTTTAACTGGGGAACAAAATATTACTTATGACAAAAGTCTGGACAGAATAAAGGAAATGATTGAAATAAAAAACTATCAATAAGAGAAAGCAAGAAGGGAAAGAAAAGGCTTTTAGGTCCAGATGGGTCACACGAAAAAACTGCACAGAACTCCAGGTACCGAACCGTTAAAATTTCTATCACTGCCACTGGGAATAAGGATAAACCTTCAAGTAGGAGCCGTGCAACAGAAGATCAGAACATACCTGCGCACGACTCCACTCGTACGAGTCTGCCGAGTACCCCGTCCCCCGCAGGCCGATCTGGACCACTCTCTGGCAGTCCAGGAGCCCTTCCTCCACACAGCGTCTGAACGGGGTCCCATGACCGATCTTCTCCCCCAGTACCACATCACTGGTGTCCGCGTGAGCATCCACGTGGACTAAACCCACTGGGCCGTGCCTGGCAATTACACAGAGGCTAAACGTGGAACCACATCGAAAAAGATAAGATGAAGCCAAACATGCTCCAAAGATTCTGGCTCTTTGGACCTGCCGCCATGGCTTTCATTAAATGTGGCAAGAAATTATAAAACAACCAAATAATGCTTTTAATATAGATGTTACAACAAATGCAAGCTTCAGCACTTTTGCTGTTTTTTTTATCGGAACAATTGCATTGCAATTTTACAAATTTTAAGTATTCTTTTTTTTTTTAAAGTTCATTCAACACTTGCAGCTCTAAATGAGTTTTAATTATCTGGACTTCGGGCAGAAATTGTTCGTGGGATAGCAAATGTTCAGATCGCTGCTCTGTAACGGGAAGCGTAGGCTAAGTTTTCATAACCTTTCCTGTGAACCACTATTAGGACAGTTATGTCTCAGAAAACAGTAATATCTGCATGAAAACAGACTTCTGTCATAAGATTTCTAATTAAAAACACGTTGGTTTAGGAGAACGTTGGAAACCACAGATGTTTTGCAACTGCTCTGCCAGGAAAAAGCTACATGTCATTTAGAAAATCTAAACATATACCGGGAACCCAAGACAGTAAGGAGGTGGATATATGCATGGAATAATGATGAATCAAAATGACCACATTTTTTTAAATCTATGCCTACAAGGCTGCATCTCCTTTCCTGGAGGAAAAGAAGACAGCATCTTACACGGAGACACATCTGTGCACAGCTGTTGGCCTAATCACATGCTTGCCAAGCCACCAATATTACGTTATAATTGAATGTTTTTGAGCACCACATTACTTTCCAAGGAACGGCTGAAGATAAATTTCAATAGCTGAAAGAACGCAGACGGCAAACGAATAGATTTAATGGAATCATGACCAAGGAGGGCCCCCGAATCATTAAGCTCTGTATGTTCATTTACGAATGAAAAAAAAAAAAAGAAAAGATTTTTCTTTCATCATTAAGAAGTTAAAATGGGCAGATAACATGTTTATTTTGATCACCCTAATCATGTGCCTTCTCCACTAATCATGCATACTTACTTCTCAGCAATAGCTTGCAGTATTGGATATGCAATCGTGTGATCGCCACCTGCAGACACCGACATTTCTTTTACATCCGAGCTGTGGGCGACCATTCTCTGCACTTTACAAGACTATGTAGGTTATTGGTTGCACAGAGGTGTCCAAGGACGTTCCGAGGTTCTACAAAGCATTCACCGAACTACGGTTATCAGTAAGCCTGAGCAGACGGCCGATAATCTACGATGTCCGCCGCCCTCACCCATCGTCAGAGGGACGCAGCCGGTGGCCACGATTTTTCTGTAGGCCTCCCTGATGCGCCTGCAGGTGTCTTTCAAATCGTACAGGTTCACGTTGACGTCGCCGATGTCGGCGACCATCATGGACTCGTACGGCGCCGCCCTGGTGCCGCTGTTGTAGGCCCTCAGCAAGGCAGACTCCACCCTAATGTGGCGAGGGCCAAACCTGCAAAGGTGTTTGAAAAGGTTTAAACATTATCCACCTCAGCCAGGTACTGTGCGATTCTAGGGAGGAAGCCGGAGTACCCGAAGAGAACCCACGCATGCACGGGGAGAACATGGAACACTCCTTGCAAAACACAGACCCAAGGCGGAATTGAACTGCAATGCAACAGTGCCACTACCCCACTGTGCAGCCCTTTTGTTTGAGTCCACCAAATACAATACATATTTTAGTTACCTATTTATAACCAGTACTAAATGGTGTATGTTTAAATCATCTTTGATAAGGAGGTTTTTTAATTACAATTCGAAGGTTATGTATAAACACTCAAACACGTTTCCCAACGACGCCATTCACGCAGCTTTGAATTAAACAGCTGCATGCAGCTCTTGAACAGGCCACCTCGCTCCAGGCCGGTTCGAAGTCCCGGTATCGATCGGGACGCCGACAAACGCGGCGTCCAGCCCGTCGGCGGAGTCCTGGTGCGGCAGCTTGGCCATGGTGGGGATCCCGGACACCCGCGCAACAAACTCGGCGCTCGGCGGAACATTGTAGGACCCGGAGCTCCCTCTGTTCGGGGCCGACAGACTTCCGGTTCGGCCGCTGCACCGACCCAAAGCTTTTCTGTTCGGGGGTGAAAAGAAACCCGCAGCGGCTCGATTTAAAATCGTCTTTCTCCGAACCAGAAACATTTCGGCCAAACTTGACTTCAACTGTGCTGCGTTTGAGTTTAAATACGAGCTCGGAATTTCAAGATTTCCGTCAGTTACTGCGCATCGTCTGAGCTGTTGGTAATTAAAAACAAGCCGCGGTTGTCAACCTGAAAGCAGCGAACTGTGAGCTCAAGGCAGTTCATAGTTTGCACAAGTGGGAGGAGCTTAGTTTGGTATTAACAAGCCTCAGAGGTAAACTGAACTACTTGCAGTCATGCAACTTTACAGTATTGGTGCACATAAAGATAATAAAAATAGATTTCTAACATCCTGTCATGGCAGTAAGTTCATTTCTGAATGGTTAAAAAAAAACAACTTTTTTTTGCCTAGTCAAAGTCTAAAATCAAATTGAAGCTGTTGCATGTCCTCAAAACTATTTCGTATTTTCCCGAAGGGCTCAGGTATCATAGACAATATATTTTTTACACCATAATAAATCAGATTAGCATATAAAAAAAATATTTTGTTTGCTGGGTTTCCTCAGTTGTTTTTTTTTTCCCCATGCAGATCAATTTTGTCTAATATTTGTATTTGTCTAATGAACTGAAAATGAAAAAAGGCAAATTAGAAAAAGGAAGACATTTTATCATGGGGACACATTTCTTTGCACAGCGCTGCACATTTACCTGCTGGCAGTTAAATGTGCGCCATAGAGGAGTCCATATCCAGGCTGTGCCGTAATTACCCAATAAAACGGCGCCTCGTTTTAGTTTATAAGTGCGCCATTTTCCGTTATTTGGTTTTTTCCACGCCGCGTTTGTGAGGACCAGAAACCAGCCTTCTCTGTATTCCACCCATCTCCCTCTCGCGGACACTGACAGCTGATGGTTTGTGGAAGCCTTGTGTGGGCCGTGGTGGAGGATGGAGCGCGCGGTTTCATTTTGCGCGTCTCTGCATCCTCCCCGATGACGCGCGCTTCGCGTCACCAAAGCAGCTTTCATCCGCAGCACAGCGCGGACGCTCATTCTCCTGCGAACCTGTGCCATCACATTGCATAACACCAAAAAGGAAACATGGTAAGCGGGACCTGCGTTTGCAATGTAAACGTTTTATTTCAAATGCGGCTATTTTTGCTGTCTAACCTGAGGAAAGGATGTAGTTTCTGTAACATTGCGATCTGTATTGGTGCATTTTTTTATGATCTACTGGTGACCTAGTTATATCCGTGTAATAAATGTGTAATAATGTAAGTAATGCAATAATTTAAGTAATTGCATTGTTCCTAATTATATTTGACTTCTACAATCAGCTTCTTGGAATGGCTCCATTATCTTGCAGGTTGTCAGCCTGGTTCTCTGTAAGGCATCCTCATGTAAATGTGCACAAAATAAATCCAGCACTTCCAAACTCAAATGCAAGCGTTCACAAATAAAAAAATCTGTTTCACAGAGCTAGGTGAAATATATATACATGCTTTAACAGAGATAAAATTGTGTTGCGGTAATATCCAATGGCAGGCTTTCCCAGCAAGCACCCTGCAACATGTCTGACCTAGATAATCCCTGTTCTACAGTAATCCAATTGGCAATTTGGTGTCACAGTACAAAATGCTGTGCTTTGTTTCCCCAAGCAAATAAATTACACTTGCATATTTGCCACAAACTGCTTTTTTCATAAAATATCTTTCAATTACACATATAAGTGGCTTAACCTGGGAGAGGTTCTAATTCTTGTCTTTGAACATAATTTCATATCTTGTCTGAAAATGGCTTCCTTTTGTTCAAAGGAAAGTCTCCTGTCATTTCTCATTTTTGTTTTGTCTTTGCAGCGCGAGTGTATCTCCATCCACGTTGGTCAGGCTGGTGTCCAGATTGGCAATGCCTGTTGGGAGCTGTACTGCCTGGAACATGGAATCCAGCCTGATGGAAAAATGCCCAGCGACAAAGCCATCGGCGGGGGAGATGACTCTTTCAACACCTTCTTCAGCGAGACTGGGGCTGGGAAGCATGTCCCAAGAGCTGTTTTTGTGGACCTGGAACCCACTGTCATTGGTAAACTCCCATAAATATCTCTATCGATGTTGCCTCATTATTTGATGTAATCAAACTGAGTATTTTTCTTATTGGATCTCTTTAGATGAAGTTCGCACTGGGACGTATCGCCAGCTCTTCCATCCTGAGCAGCTTATAACTGGTAAGGAAGATGCTGCCAACAACTACGCCCGCGGACACTACACCATCGGTAAAGAGATCATCGACCTGGTTCTGGACAGGATCCGCAAACTGGTGGGTAAATTTGACAAAACAGGTCATCATATGCCTCGAACTGCCCTGATTAAAAAAAATAAACATATTTTATTTGAATTTTATGTTGAACATTGATATAAAGTATGTAGGAAATAATTACATTTCCTCCACTGAGGAAACTCTGTATGAGCTGCACAAATGGCCCTCAATACAAAATCCTCAAAGTGGACAAATTCACTTGAAGCTTAAAAGCGTAGAGATATTTTTGTTTGTAGGAACACAGGTAATTTTAAAAGACTTTAAAGTGAAACATACAGCCAAAACCCCTATAGGATAGTTTATATCAACGCATATTCATCTGTCAAGATTCTTCAGTCAAGATTTTAAATATATTCTCTGAGCAGTCAGACTGACCTTTAGGTATTTGGCCAAGATGAACACTACCAAGCTTATAGACACAAACTATAGTTCTGTAAAATCAGGAACGGAAGGAGCCTGAATACAAACCAATAAGTATGAATACCTTTGCATCCCCTCATACCTATTTCAGATACATCTCATTTGTGTTTCTCCAGGCTGACCAGTGCACAGGCCTGCAGGGCTTCCTGGTTTTCCACAGCTTCGGGGGAGGAACGGGTTCTGGTTTCACCTCCTTGCTGATGGAGCGTCTCTCTGTGGACTATGGCAAGAAGTCCAAGCTGGAGTTCTCCATCTACCCTGCTCCTCAGGTTTCCACCGCGGTGGTGGAGCCCTACAACTCCATCCTGACCACCCACACCACCCTGGAGCACTCAGACTGTGCCTTCATGGTGGACAATGAGGCAATCTACGACATCTGCCGCAGAAATCTCGACATTGAGCGCCCCAGCTACACCAACCTGAACAGGCTGATCAGCCAGATTGTGTCCTCCATTACCGCCTCCCTGCGTTTCGATGGTGCCCTGAATGTTGATCTGACAGAGTTCCAGACCAACTTGGTGCCATACCCCCGTATCCATTTCCCTCTGGCCACCTACGCCCCTGTGATCTCAGCTGAGAAGGCTTACCATGAGCAGCTCTCAGTTGCTGAGATCACCAACGCCTGCTTCGAGCCGGCCAATCAAATGGTGAAGTGTGACCCTCGTCATGGCAAGTACATGGCTTGCTGCCTTTTGTACCGTGGCGATGTGGTGCCTAAAGATGTCAACGCTGCCATCGCCACCATTAAAACAAAGCGCTCTATCCAATTTGTGGACTGGTGTCCCACTGGCTTCAAGGTTGGCATCAACTACCAACCTCCAACTGTGGTCCCTGGCGGAGACCTCGCTAAGGTCCAGAGGGCCGTGTGCATGCTGAGCAACACCACAGCGATTGCAGAGGCCTGGGCCAGGCTTGACCACAAGTTTGATCTGATGTACGCCAAGAGGGCCTTCGTTCACTGGTATGTGGGTGAGGGGATGGAGGAAGGGGAGTTCTCCGAGGCCAGGGAGGATATGGCGGCTCTGGAGAAGGATTATGAAGAGGTGGGAGTCGACTCAATTGAGGGTGAGGGGGAGGAGGAAGGAGAGGAGTAACAATTGTAATGTGAAAATGAATTAAATCATGCACTTTTCCTCAGTTCCTAAATTAATTGTGAAGGTAAATATTAGGTCACCACACTGTGACCTAATATCTGTCTGTTCAGATTTTTCCCTGTCAGATTGGATCTCTAATAAAGTTCTCCTAATGTGAAGTCTTGTTTTTATTTGGTTCTGTGAACCTAACAGCCAAATCGCCAGAATTTAACATTATTAGTTGCCTGATACACTATATACACACAAATAGGCATGTTATGAGAACTGACAAGTGAAGGAAAATTCACAGATTATCTCTTTATCATGCCACCTCATAGTGAGTGGGATATATTAAAGAGAAAGATAGTGTTCGGTTTACAAACATGATGGGTTTGAATCAGTAAAATGGGTTAGTTTGAGAATTTGAGGGACTGTTGTTAGGGACAAAAACCGATGATTGCACAACTACGTTGAAAAGTCTACAACTGAAGTTATTTTGTCTAAAAACTTTGGTCACCTATTTCCACAAGTAAAACTCATGCATTATGTAGATTTCACAGTGACTATATTAGGCCTTAATTTCTTATATTTTTGATCACTATGGCTTACGGATAATCACAACTCTAAATTCAGTGTCCTGAAAAAACAATATTGTACAAAAAATAAATAGTGTTAACTCATAGAATTACACCCCAGTTAGCTGATTAACTCAAAAAACCTGAAAAGGCCTCATGAGATTTAAAATGTTCTCTCAAGTGTCTGGGTCAGTAGGCCTCACAATCAAATCTCCAGAAGAAAGTCACTGACATCCTTAACAAGTCAGTGAAGTCACAAAACGTTATCGCTGCACTAGCTGGTTCACATAGTGCTGTGAAGCATATATACGGAATATACTAAGTTTGCATTTCGATTTGAAAAAAAAAAAGGTCCCAGACCGAGGATGCTTAAGCACTAATAGCAGAAGCTGGAACACAAATGGAACGCAATGGTTTAGAGATAAAAATTCTCCTTATTTCGATCCAAACTAACTATCCAGGGGATGTACTGGGAGAGCCAGGTCTGATCCATTAAGACACCAGAACTAAAGCTAAAGAACTTAAAAGGATCTGCTATGTTTTGGTAAAAGATAAAAAAAACTGTTTACTTGCTGATTCTTTTATTTATTAAACATTTCCTTGAAAACCAAGCTTTACTGAATGTAAGAGGAGAATTTCCAACCCTCAACCAAGTATGTTAAGCAAGTTCACAAAATATATAAGGTTTTACTTTTTTGTTTTTTTTAAACATCTGTAGGATTTCTTAAGAATTCTCATCATGTGCAAACTGGGACATAAAGTGCAAACAGGAAAACATCTCAAAACTTCGCTGTGATCCTCATTTTTAAAGCATCGTGTTCGTTAATTATGCAGAACAATGTATCAATATCTGCAACCCTGAATAACAAACTAATGGCAACCAGCTTTTTAACGGGGACATCAACCCTACACGGTATTGCCCTGGACTTTGTGCTATAGGTTTAGAAGTAACAACATGTGGTGGATTCCCCTGCAATTCCTAAAAAGCCTCTTTAAGACATCCTAAAAAACAAAGGATCTCAGATCTACAACTGACAGAATTACAAGTTGCCGTTAGTGCTTTCCATTATCAACAACTAATTTGGGGAGAATTGAATTAATAGAAATAGATGCAGAGGGAAAAAAGAAAAGTCATTTAACCCTGAGACTTAAATGCAAAGCATGCAGCCGTTTGCAGGCAGCTTTTAAACCTCCCGCTGTAGAGATGCTAAATTAAACACAACTGAAGACTCTGTTACGAATGCAGCACACAGGAGGATAATACAGTTCGTGCTCAAACTGGTAGAGATGATGGAGAACACTAACAGTATTATACTTCTACTAGCTTATCAACTAAACACTCAAGAGTTTTCTGACTTTAAAGCAATCTACGGGAACGTGACGCAGGCCCGTCTCTTCTCTCGTCCGTAAAAGAGGAAGCCAACAGCGGCGCGCAGGTCTTCCAGCTCTAGGTTCGACAGAAAGCTCCTCTGCAGCTCCGCCTCCACTCTGTTACCGCTGGGTCCAGTGCAGCCCTGCAGGAGAACCACAGCTGACTGGCACAGCAGCCACTCGGACAGTTTTCTCATGCTGCCGCTGTCCTGACTAGCCAGAGCTTCGCGACCCCAGAGGCTGAGGTGCAGCATGTCAGCAGCTATGCGAGCACTCGGACGCTGCAGAGGAAGAAACAAGCTGTTATTTTTTATGATTATGACACAGTAGTCAAACCTCTAGTTTTTGGTCCAGACTTGGTGGAATCCTTCACAAAACCGCCTTTACCTTTTTTGGGTTCCTCCTGAGAAGCAAGCTTGTAACTAACCGCACATCGGCCAGAACAAGGGCAGGAAGAGGAGGCAGGTTCTTCTCATGGTAGTTCTGGCTCTGCAGTCCCGCGGCTCCATAGAAAGGGTTACACTGCCCAAATATCTCATAGGAGATTGCTCCCACGGCCCAGGCGTCTGCCTTGGCATAGTCAATCACCACACCAGGGCCAGGAGCTGCAGTCGCCACCTAAGGACAGAAATAACATGAAGATTATTTAGGGGTAAAAAGAAAAAAATACCCCAATAAAATACATAGAGGTTTATAGTTGCAGCATTATAAAATGTCTAAGTAATAGCCATTTTAGTAGGATGGTTACCATCCTAAAGTGTCATCTTAAATTAGTGCACTTTTATCAGATATTGGACTCCCCAAAACAACAAAGACAAAGAGTGAACTATTAAGACTCACCTCAGGAGCCATTAGTGAGGCGTTCCCTCCTCTGCTAACCCACATGCTGTTAAACGGGAGCTGTAAGCTGGAGTCACTCTGGGCCAGGCAGCAGCCGAAGTCAGTAATTACCAGACGGGGGCAGCCGGCTGCAGCAAAGAAACATAAAATCATAAAACAAAGTGTGGCAAAAACCAGGCTAAAATGAGGCTCAGTGTGTTTTATTTATTTATTTAAATGAAACCTGAATCAAACTCTAGCAGTATGTTGTCTGACTTCAGATCTCTGTGAGCAACGCCCTGCCTGCACAGATGGTCCACCCCCTCCAGGAGCTGCAGCACCATCAGAGAGCCCTGCCTGCGGCTAGGTGTGGAGACCTGCAGGTACTGTCGCAACGTGCACGGATAGCTACAGGACCATGATCGTCAGGAGGTCAATAAAAGATTGCATGTGTTGAATTTGAAATGTAACAATGTAAAAAAACAAGCCATTTTGAGTGGTACTTTTTCATGATAAGGAAGAGGGTGCGATTGTTTCCCAAGCCTGTGGGGTTTAGTCTGGCTGGCAGCACATCTGGATACTCCTCCCAGGCGCCTGGCAGCAGTGGCACATCTGCCGTGAAAGCTCGATACACTCTTATCACGTTTGGGTGAGCGGGAACTCGTTTGGGAAGCATTCCAAAATGTCTGCATCAGAGAAGAACGGAGGCCAAAACGATTCGTCGGTGTGTTCGTACAGCAGGAAGGGGATTAATAGCAATTGAATATTACTTACCCATCCAGAGCGATCTGTGCTCTTTCTTGCTTTAAGGCAAGAGGACCCGATGGTACAAGTTCTTGTGACATGGATCTTAATATCGCCTCACTTGATGATCCAGCCTATAAACGGAAAATACAAAAATGATAAATCGTGCTTTTTTTTTTTTGTGAAAGCGTTTTAATCACTGTTGTAACATATGATGGGGATTTTATGTACCCCAAAGTTCCACAGCATTTTGATAGCCAAAGGGAAGTTTCTTAGGGAGCAGCACGCCAGAGCGCGACTCGTTTGGACTTCCTCTTCATTGTCCCTCAGTTCCACAGGTGATGATTCTCGATTAGGGGAAGCGGACCGAGCTGCAGCCTCGTACACGGCTGCGTTTGAGCCCTTGCCGATCTGGTTCCCCACGATGTAGTCCTCCAGCTTATATCCAGAGTTAAAAGGTCTCAGTGCGCTCTGGAATTTCTTCTTCCTAAACACGGCCTTCAGATTGGGAGAGAAACCGCGGTTTTAGAAGACATTTAACAGGCACAGTGAAATCCTTCCTAGCTCCACTGCAAAAGCATCTTCGGTCATTCGAACACCGCCAAGAAAGAAATGAAATGCCTGCTGGTGGATTGGTTGCTTTGTGAACACCAGTGTGTCAAGCATCGTTCCCAGACCTTCAAGGTTCCAGAGCAAACCTTTTCTTTCCAATATTTTAGAGAGTCATGTGGGAAAGTCTGTGAACAGTCCACTGTTGGATCATTACCATAATGTCCCTCCGTCTAGCTTCTACTTAAAGAGGAGCAGCAAAAGCAAACGAGGTAGATCAGCAGTGTCTGCATCATTCTGAAGCCTCATTTCTTTCATTAAATTAAACCGAGTTGAATTTTGAGGTCTGATCTGATCAACCATGTTAAATTCTGGAGAAAAAAACCCGATTAAAGGCCGTGAAAAGTACCAAACTTCAGGTCTCTCCATCGCCTCACCTGTATTTGCTGGCATGTCGCGGCGCTTCGTCTGTCCTCCTCCAGCCGCTGCTCGATAAGACCCAGGCCGAGCCCGAAGGCCAGGAACACGGCTCTGTTCCGCGGCGACCCGCCGGCGAACCTCCGCCTGAAGCCGGCGGACTGCAGCTGAGCCGCCAGGCCCTTCAGAGACGTGCGGTAATAGCGGTACCGGGACGGCAGGAAAGCCTGAGGCTGAACGTTGCGGACCGACGGGCCCGCACGGAAGCGGTCGGCTCGGAGCTTCGCTGCGACCCGGCCGCCCGATTTAAGGAGACCAATCTGAAGGAAAGACCGGCCGAGCTCAAGTCCGCGGCTAACGGCGTGTTTTACAGACATGGTGAACCCAAAAAAGGCCCCCTACCCGCGAACAGCTGCCCTCTGTTTACACCGATGGTCAAACAAAACAACAGCAGACGCGCATGCGCAACGGAAGCTCCGTTTACGGCAGGACGTTTAGCGACATCTAGCGTTTAAGAACTGCAACAGCAGGAATGTACGATTTTAAGAAATGAAGAGACCTCGCTAACTACGTTGAAGAAGACACACTGCTACTGTGTAACTAAAGTAACAACAAACAAAATCATTAGAGAACACAAATATTAGATATTGCAAAGTGGAGCAGTTGGTAGCATTGTTGCCTAGGCTCTTTCTGCAAGGAGTCTGCAAGCTCTCCTTGTGCATGTGTGTGTTTTCTCCGGGTACTCCGGCTTATTTCCACAGTCCAAAAATATGACTTGTAATTGGATTCCCTAAATTGTCTTTATGTGTGAGTGTGTGCATGAGTGGTTGTTTCTCTGGCGACCTGTCCAGGGTTTGACCCCTGCTTGACCCCGATAACAGCAGGAGATAGGCACCAGCAGACCCCCGCGACCCCACAAGGATAAGGGGGTTTGAAAATGGATGGATGTAATATAATATAGTTCTTTTTATGCTTAGTGGTTACTTAAGTGGACAGCTACTCAATTGTATTCTGATTCTTTATGGATTTTAACAAATTGTACAGGAAAGTCATTTGAATTGATTTGAGCATTGTCACATTGTGATCTATCCTGCTGGAAATATACACTGAAAAACCGGAAGCGTACACTGTGATCCTAAAAATACGGACGTGGTCAGCAACAAAATACGGACGTGGTCAGCAACAGACCTCCTATATTGTTAAATGAAAGCAGGACAAACCCATGCTTTCCGTTTGACTTTTGCAGCTAAAATCAATAATCACTGAACAAGGCACTCTCATTTCGAAGAATAAAAGTATAATATAGCCTTAGTTTAGTGTTGTTAACTGAAATCAGTGGCACTCGATTAGGCCTTGTTCTGTTGTAGCGATCTGCTCCAAAGTTTGAAATATTGTGCACATTTTAAAAGATATTCCACTGAACTGATACCGATATATTCCACTTTTTTATATCATTATTAGTAAATGCATAGTATATAGAATCCCAGCCAAAAAACCCCCAACAAAAACTATTCATTATTCAAAGTATTTTGTTCTCTGTGCTGATGCTGTCTGAACCACCCACGTTGTAGCTTTATCTTGTGGGGTGATTTAATAAGATGTTGCTTTAATACAACGACCTGTAGCTCTACGTTTGTACAGGATTTGTTCCCTTGAGACTCGTACCATTTTTTCGTCATCCACACAAGAGCTTTACCTGTGGTTCTGGAGGTGAAACAAAAACGTCATACAAATACATCCATCTCTGGGATGCAGAACCAATCTCCCTCCTGAACAAAATGCTGCCGTGTCATTCTCACTGATTTTGAACTGACATGATGCTTTAAGTAGAGTACATGGCACTTTTAGGTATCTAGAAATTGTACCAAAGGAAAAAAAAAAAACTGACTAGGGAGGTCCAGAGCTTTCTTCCCTATATCTTGGTTGATTTTTTTTCTATAGTATAAATATCCACCAATTACTTTGTAGCGTGACATTTCTAAATTCAGAAAAGTTTTTTTCTAATCAGAGTATGAAAAAAAAGAGCAGCCAAAGTTTCCGAGTATTTTTTAGTTTTGAGTCACTATATAGTGTTTATATATACATTTGTATTTTTTTTAACATATTTCCAAGTATGTTATCTTACAAAAGCATTACGTAAAAATATTTTTTATAATAATGACGACTGATTGAGTTTATCATTATTGTAACCATGATAAAACAAAAAAGAACTTTAGTGTCATTATTTGGACCATTATTTGAAATGATGCAGTTTATCTTGATCCAAAAACAAAACAAATTAAAGCAACAAAGGTGTTCCTTAATGATAATAAAAAAAAGATCCAATATAAAATGTTTTTATTGATGTATCTTTTAGAAGTCTCTAAACAAATAAATATTTACTCAAAGGAGATTAGCTATAATAATTCAGTTGTACTGATTTGACATTTGGAAAAGTAGTTCTGGGTATTCTAATACAATAATATTTAATCAAAACAACCACAAAACCAAGAAGGGCTTTTTATATGATGCATGAGAAAAATAAAGACATGAAAATCCCACAATGAATCACTCTTGTGCTAAATATTTTGATTTTTTTTTTTTTATAATACCATGCGAATACGTAAAGGAAAAATCACCAGTTACAAATCCTGACGTAATTATGATCAAAGCTGAATGTTTAGTCCAAATTCATGATATATTTGATCCAGGGCACATAGTTCCTCACTTTGGTGTAGACACCAGGAAAGTATGGATTTGCACAGCTGATACCCCAGGAGACGATGCCCTCGAAGTAGCCATTGCAGACAAGTGGACCGCCGGAGTCTCCCTGTGGAGAACCAAGCACAGATCAATTTGCATCTCTTATTTAAAAAAAAAATCCTTGTAGCAGAGACAGCTTTTTGATCACCTCTCAAATGCTTTTCATGTTTTAGTGATGGGTCCAAGTTTTTGTTAAATACTGTATTTTTTTGTGTTAGTCTTAACATAAATTTCTAAAATACATAACACAAACTGGCCCTCGTTTAAAAGAAAATGTATGAAAAAAGTTGCATCCTTAGAAAAAGGGCACCCTTTTTTATTTTAATTCTTCCTCATTGAAGGATATGAAAAAAGAAAATTTTAAAATGTCACTGTTTATGATTTATTATCTTGTAAAGATAAGTGGTTATTTCTGAGGAAGATTTTTGGTATTGTCTTCTCCTCAATGTTAGTACAGTTTAATGGGACTTGCAGATATTAATCTATGTTGAATCCTAGTTTGTTCCAGCAATGCCGTTGTAGATTTGCTGCCATCATAATGATCATTGTCCTGATACAGATCTCTGTTCACGAAAGAATCCTTTCGTATACAGAGGAGGTAAAGATCAGCTTTATAACTGCAAGGGTTCCATGTGGCAGATAGCAAAGCCAAAATCATTAGCCCTCCACCACCGTGCTTGAGAATAGCCAATGGTTGTGTTTGTTAATTATCTTTGTCGTGTTTCCTCCAAGCATGCTACTGTGGATTGTGATCAGTTATTTCTAGTTCGCATCATGCTTTTAAAAATACATGTTTTTTCATGTCTTATTCATTTTTTCGTGTGACAGATGATCATTACAGTCTTTGGAGTGTGGGATAGAGCTCTTCTCTAAGCAGATCCACCGCCATACTTTTGCTGGGACACCCACTTCAGGAGAAAACAGCGCCTCTTAAATTTCTGAAAGTTATTTTCTCTGAGGTCATTGTCTCTCCATTTTAGCATTATTCTAACAATAATAGTAACCTTTATGGTCCAGAGCAGCAAAGTCCCAAACCGCTACACATGCGCCTACACCGGTGATGATCAGTTGTTCACATTAGTTTGATCAAATTAATGTGAGCTGGTATCTGAAACTCCAGTATTCAAAGAGGATTTTCTTTCTCCTCTGACCGTAAAATGTAAATGCAAGTTATAATGACATGTTCTCTTATGCAATGACTTTATTTGTACCTGGCAGGAGTCTTTGCCACCATATCGAGATCCGGCACACATCATGTTCTCAGTGATCCGACCCCAGTAGTACCAGGAGCAGAAGCTGATTTCTTTCACGTCCACAGCCCGAAGCACGGGAGACAGGGTGTAGCTATAAACCTGTGTCACACCCCATCCACTGACTGTGCAAATATCCTCCTTTACTGGGAGCGTGCTTTCATCGGGCAGCCTTGCTGGCTGGACGTAGGCGTTGAGCTGTGCTGGCCGATCCAGCTGTAGCACAACAGTGAAATGCTGAGCAACTTTGTAATTCATTAATATGGTTTGTCGAATATCACCACGACTTCCTTCTTTCAGCAAACCTTGATAAGCATGATGTCGTTGTTGAATGTCTTGAAGTTGTAGTTGTGCACGTGTATTTTTGAGACACCGAACTTCTGTTCATATCCCTCCGTTTCAAGCAGGCTGTGTTCACTCAACACCACAATCATCAAGTGGCTCCTAGGATTCAAACACACGCACACACACACACACACACACACACACACACACACACACACACACACACACACACACACACACACACACAC
>JAVLVB010001109.1:351906-372973 GCA_032876305.1 Orestias chungarensis
TATATATATATATATATATATATATATATATATATATATATATATATATATATATATATATATATATATATATATATATAATAAAAGGTGAGAGAAGGTGAGCTCCTTAACAAAAATAACTTGAAACCTCTGTAACAATAGACGAGCGCTCAGAATACCGACAACGAAGGAGTGATTGAGGCTGACGCCCTCTATGGCGCCGAGAAAGCATGTCACAACCCTCAAACATATCCGGGAAGAGTGGTAATGGATTAGACCTGCAGAAAGATGATAACATCTCTGGTTTTTACCCTGCAAAGTAGGAGACGTTGTCAAAACTCTTGTTATTATTTTAACTGGAATTCGTTTTAAAAACATGAACCAAAGATTTAAATTCCAAGCTTTAACCTCTCTACTATTCAATCATACTCTATGCTCTGTGTGAGGTTTCCATATTGGTCTGCATGCAGTAAAGCTGCTAATAATAGTTTCAGATTTATTGCTTCCTATTTGTTTGAGCTACAGCCCTGGTGTTGTTCAAATAACTTTAAGTTAAAATAAGAAACACTTTATTCATCGCAGAGGGGAAATTACAGTTGTTGACTAATTGAATTATGTTAATTGTGTTACAGGACTTTCAACTGTCTAAGAACTAAAAGCTTTTGAATACAATGAACAGCGTCATTATACATGCACACAATGCACTTATAAATACCGATTTTGTAAAGTCCTACATTTTTTAGGAATCATATACACACATCAGTCTGTAATTTGGCATCACCAAAAAGATGATCCTTGCCTAAACGTATTGAACTAGACTTGGTGAAAGACCTTGTTGGATAAACCAGAGCAGTAGACAACAACTAACCTAGTAAGTTAGAAACAGTATATTGTATGTTGTATTTGGCATGGCCAATGTTGTCTTTCCCAGTGTCCCAATTTAAGAATGAGCAATGTTCTTTACATTGATTCCAGATTTGTGAGTAAGGGAAAGTTTTATATTTAGATAAGTGAAGGGTTTAGACAAGGGCATCAGAGCTGTATCGAGTCTTTCTTGTGAAGAATAGTAATTTTGAACCTGCCAATACCTTTTAAGAAAACAAAAACCTTAAGTTGGCTCAAGGGGAAAGCCATAAAATCATCTCTTAAAACATTCTGGATTTTTGGGGTCTGGGCTAATGCTTGGAAATTAAAGTGAAGTGGATTCATGCTATAAATGGCCACCAGTAGTAGGCTGTTTTTGAAATTGTGAACAGAACAGTGATCCATGGGATCTTCAAAGCTTGGAATATTATTTATTAACCCAATACTTCTTTAAATGTCTCCACAGCTTATTCCACAAGATATTGTGTATTTCTCTTGATCTCTCTCCTCTGAAATGTTCACAAACTTATACATTTTAACCAAGACTTAATTAGTCAAATTAAATCAAAATAACATACATCAGAGTTTCTGCTTGCAATGTGACAAAATGTAAAATTCAACTTACAACAGGGTCAAAGTATAACTCTTGTTCTTGCCTAGCTCATAAAGAAAAGCCAGATAATAACACTAAGATTCATTGTAGATCTAAAATGTGATCGTCCTTCATTGTTCTGCTTAGAAAGGGATCATAGAAACAAATAAATATGTTTTTTTGTGACAAATGCAAACACGATCCATCAGCTCTGTTTGTTTTTCCAGTCGGAGGTAATTCCTCTCTGTTCCTCTGTTTGTGTCACAGGTCAAGGTTTTGCAGAGGAACGCATAGTGGGAGGGTACGCGCCGGTTCCACATTCCATCAAGTACATTGTGTCAATCCAGACAACGAATCGCAAACACTTCTGCGGGGGCTTCCTGATTAACAGATTCTGGGTAATCACAGCAGCACACTGTAACATTGGGTGAGCTGGTTTTCTTGCTCTGATTTGCCTCTACAGAGAATAGTTGTTACATAACCTCCTGAAATTCAAAAACCCTATAAAGTCGTGCCATAAATGTCCGATCCCAGCCTACTTTCAGGATCCTGACTTAGGCTTTAGTTATTATGCCTCGTGGCAAGATCTCCACTTGACTTTGTCGTATCCATGATAAATCAAACCATATCAGATGTAAGGTTGTATTAGGTGTAAGGGCTGAAATAAAGCACGTGAAAAATGACACACAGGATTCAATGGAGCTCTGTCCTTCTGCAATCTGACACAAGCATGACAGTGGTGTCAACGCCCAGGAGACAGCACACATTTATAGGAATTACAAGCGGATAAATGTTCCCATAAAGCGGCAATAAATTCAGACAGTTTTTGGTATTTAATCCGGATTTATTGTTACATCAGAACGTCAGCAAAGTGATACTTTATACAGTGTCTTTTGTTAAATGACATTCAGTGACTGAGTGTAATTATTGTTGTGTTCCCGAATATAAGTCGTCATCTTCACAACAAAAACTATAGATTTTTATTTTTATTTTGCAGCATCGAAAACACAAACTTCAGTGTATTTTGTGAGGATATCATGCTATGTTCCTTGTTCTTCATAAGTCTGTTTGTTCACTGATGTTCTCCAACAAACATTTTAGGGCTTTATTTCATACAACAGAGGGACTCGATTAACTAATTAGGTGTCTAAAAAAAAAGGATCAGATATGATGTAGATCACATACAATCCTATGTATAAAAACAATCACATTTGTGGTGGTAATGTGAATGAATACAAAAAGTTAGGAATACATTTTTATGAGAAGCTTTGTCTATGTAACTTTCTGCTGTGTTTTTTCAAGACGTGGAATTATTTTTATGGTGCTGGCTTGAAAAACAGACAACCAGTCCATGACTTGGTTTAGGTCAACCTGCAGCAGTCCAGACAGCTTTCTTTATTCACTGCAAACAGCTCAGTTGTTTTCTGACAGACATATATAACGGCTTCTGTGCTTAGTATGACCCTTTCTCACTTTTATTCAGCTAGCTGTGGCATTCACCACACCTTTGGGGGGAAAATAATTTTCTCCTCCTTTTTTGTACCTAGACTGGTAGTTTGAGGTCATTAGGTTTTTCCAACTCACAGGGTAAATTGGGAATATAATTCGCAGTAAATCTGAAAAGCTAAGAGAAAGAAAAAAAATCCTTTTCTTGTCTTTTTTTATATTAAAGCCACCCACAAGATAGTTAGGTGAACTTTCCTTTTCATAAGTGAAAGTTTGAAAGTCATGCCAATCTAAAAAGGAAAAACACCTTCTTATTTAAGGTTTCATTCCTCAAGTTTAAAGACACATAACATATTCCAGAGCCTGATCATTTATAAAACCAACTATGTGAGTATTTAGTATTGTTACAGTGAGATTTTTCTGAGAATCACTGCTTCATTTTCAGTCAAGCTCAGCTTCCAACTCAATGACTCAAAGGTAGAGCTTAAGTTAGACCACAGACTGAAGAACATTTAATTGCATTACAGAACACCATAATTATTTAACTGAAATAATACATCTTAAAAAAACAACAACAGATACTACTTAAATATCTTGATCTACTGAACTTAAATAAGCTAACGTTCATCTAAAGATGCAAAACAAATCTTTCTAAACATACGTTTCGATGTGGCATGGGCAAAGAATGTAAAGCAGCCAGCCAAATTGACAATCTATATAAAAAACCAGACCTGTTTGTCCTTTAATACAGACCTAAAGTTCATAAATGAATAAATGCCCACCTGTCAGACCTCAGGGATAGAAATTTCAGACACAACTTATTTCTGTAATATTTTACAAGGTTGATTTTGAGTGAAAGTCCAGAGCGCCGTCAGAGAGAGCATAAGGGTCTGTGAGCTTTCTTAGAAAGTCAAAAAAAGCTGCTGAAAGCTGCTTTACCTGACATTTATCAGTAATCTCAAGTAAGACTGATGTCCTATTTAATTTCGATTTGTATATTTAGTTAGTTCGGCAACTGTGAATTTAGCTAATTTTTCAAATAATACTTGTGGGGCGGGGTTAATCTGTGAAACATTTGTTTTACAGCTAAACACACATTTCTTTTTTAAGCTCTGGGTTACATCATTTACTTCTTTTTACCTCTACTATGATTACAACTGCAGTTCATAAATGCTGCAGTTGTAGTCGGGTGAACTGTTATACTTACGGAAGATAAACACAACTACTTGCCTTAATTCAGTATATGTTTTGTCTACAGGGTAAACAGAATGATAATAGTAGCAGGGGACTACTCATTGACTATTTATGAAGGCACAGAGCAGGAAGTGTACCCCCACTTTTTGGTGCCCCATCCGAACTACAACACCACAACAAACAACAGTGACATCATGCTCATTAAGGTACCAATTATCGGGAAGAATCAATTTCTGAATTCATCAGTTCACAGATTTGAAACAAATGACTCTGTTTGTAGCTGAGGGCACCCATCTACCTGGACAGCTACGTGTCCATCGTCCTGCTGCCCAGGCAGGATGCGTCAATAGCAGAGGGAACAATGTGTCGAGTCTCGGGATGGGGATACACCAAACCCACCGGAGGCCAGATTCCAGCCACCATTCGGACGGTCACGCTCCCTATTGTCTCTACGGAAAAATGTAACAGCACTGAGTCGTTTGATGGTCGAATCACAGATAAAATGCTTTGCGCAGGCGACAACATTGGTGGACGGGATGCCTGCCAGGTAAGAGGGCTTCTGTTATTTTACTACATCCACACAGACACAGAAAATGCTAGATTTGCATTTATGCTGTTAAACTAATGATTAGTGATTTTCTTTAATTTAAGAGTGTTATATTACGAATAACACATTAAAAAGTTAAATTGAGAACAAAGATGACTTTAAAACCAAATTTTTCACCATTAACATTTCTGTTCCTGCTTCTCCTGTGCAATACTTTTGACCTTTTTAAATATATAGTATAGTCTTTATTCTGTCATACACCTTCTTATTCCTTTCGAGTTACCTTGTGTACTTTATATATAAGCTGTCTGTTCCTGTTTCTGCTGTGCTGTGCACTACTCTTGCAAAGTTTCAGAACTCAGAATAGCTTCCTGTCATGTACCTTGTTATTCCTTGAAACCACTTGGTTTTATGTGACACAAGCTGGAACAGGAGGACCTAAATTCTGAACCAACACAGCTTAATGATATCTAAATAAATACAATTTTTTAAATAAAAATGAAATACTTCAGTCCAAAGATAACAGGAGGTCTTGTCCCAAGTCCGGTCAGAGGACAGAGGAAGTGCACTGAAGGCAACAAATCTGAGGACTAGGCAAAGAAGCAAATCCAGGAACAAAATGCATGTGAACATGTGTTGAATCAGACCCAACATTTTCAAGACAGTAGCAATTTTGTTTCTATTTGAACGAAGCATATTCAAGCAACGGAAAAAGAGTGATAATTTGTCAACCCGTATATTTTCCCCGTAAATGGTACAAACTTTGCCTCATGTCTTGTTTTGAGATGAAATTGAAAAAAGGCAGGCGAGTTTCAAGTAAGATTGCATTAGCTTTGTTGTTGTTTAGCAAGGCTGTTGAAAAAAAGAAAATAAAGGTTATGAGAAGAAATGAAATCGTTATTATAAAAGGATTTCCCCACCAAAGACCTGGCATTTAGTAATGCTTCAGTTTGAGTATATTAATGATACTGTCTGGACAGACAAGATTTATTAGACTTATGCGTTTGGCTCTAAAGGTTTGTTACTTTGTTACAAAAGAAGACATGTCACTGTTGGAATAGATTAGTGATATCAGTAGGGCTAGTGACTTTTGTGTGGTGATTCTTTTGGTTGGTCAATCTAAGTTGTTTCTATTTCTTTTTGTGCATTACACAATACATGTTTTTTATTGTTTTTACAGTCAATAACATTTGGTTTTGTCCATGAAAGGATACATGGGGGAAATCATGTTCCATCTACAAGCTGAGCTTCATAGGCTGTTGTTACTGCACTCTGTAGAAAAAGGCCAAGATCCATTTTTTTTGTACTCTTGCTCCTCCTTCGGGTGTCAAATGCCTTAGCTTGAAACTGAGTTGGTCATATTTAAAAAATAAACAAAAAATACATTTCATTTTCTTCCAGAAATAGAAGTTTAATATGTAGTTTTTATGCAAATCGTTCAATTCCAGGTAAGCAGTTAGTTTTTATGAGCAGATAAAAATGTACAAATGCTGTTGTTGTAGAAATTAATTTACCCTGGAGGAAGCGATAATTGTTTTTATTTCTCCCCACTAAAAAATACTCAAAAATAAATAAGATACTACAGTTGTTACGGAAACCACACTACATTAAATGGAAAATATTATGAAAATGACGGCTATTTTCTTTGCTATTGACATTTCAAATTAATTACATGTAGTTAAATTGCAGTTTTGCAGTTCGTTTTGTATATTTAGGTGTTTTCAATTTTTACATTTGCAAACCCAGCATATCATTTACAAATAACTTCATGCTTTTGAAATTAATAGTTATGACAAGATCTGTTATGATCCTTGGGTGTTTGGATTGTATCTGTAGCAGTTCCTTGTTGATATTTATGTTTGTTAGATGACGCCACATTCATTTCTCTACATTCCTTATGGCTTAAACGATTTTGCTCTAATAATTCTTTTTGTTGTGCATTCTGAAAGTAGTTTTCTTAGACCTGGGTTGTTCTTTTCACTGTATATTTTTCCTAATCTTTTTGTTCATGTTTTCTTTTTTGGTAAAATATTCACCTTAAAATATTTGCTCTGCTTTTCAGCCTTTTTTACAGCTTTTCTCAATCACCTGAATTTCTTAGATCTAGCATCATGATCCACTCATACTTCAATATTTAAGCCTATTTCATCCTTCTTTGGTGAATTTTTCTTTTTAAACTCTGTTTTATTAAACTGATCAAGCTATAGTTCAGTTCAGTTTTAAACTGGTGATCAACATAGAAGCAAATATTCACAGCAACCCTCATCTCAAAGCACTTTACTATATATATATGTGTGTGTGTGTGTGTGTATACTCAATTTAATTATAGATGGATTCTACAGCAATACAATCTTACTATTAAAGCAGTTGAATTCAGTTTATTGAACAAATCACTAAAATGATTTGGACGTTTGTGTAGACTGAATAAACATAAAAAGGAAGAACTCTGGTCCAGGATTACTTTCTACATTAAGGAACAAGTACATAGTTGATGACCTTATTAGTCTTTTTAGAGGCTTACTCTATGACAGAGACAGTATAAACTGATAAGATCTCAGACACAAATGTAAGTTGTCTACATGCAATCTGTAGTGGCAAAAGCTCCTTCTATTATGTTCATGTTTATGATCCACGTGGCAGCAATAGGGCAGCCCAAAGAGAGAAACTTAAAACTGGGCAGATAAAACAGTTCTGAAGAGGACAAACAGAGAGTAATCATAAATGTAATAACAACAATAACTGCAGATATTGTAGAGTTGGAGAGTATTAGAAGAAAGCAGTAGGTTGACAAAAAGTTGTCATGTCGTTTAAACAATTACCATCAGGATCAAACACTCAAAAAATGTAAAACATGAGCCCAGATGATCCTCTGTGTGTTTCTTTCAGGGCGACTCAGGTGGCCCACTTGTTTGCAACGGGCGAGCCTATGGAGTGGTGTCGTGGGGAAGAGGATGTGCCGATGCTGAATTTCCTGGAGTCTACACCGCCGTGTCCAAGTTTCGCCGCTGGATAGACAACACCATATTTAGCTACTACAGCATATGTAACAAGGATTAGAGATCAGTGTTAACTCATTGGAGACGAAACCTCCTCATTTCGATGTCTTTGTCTTTTATCTAATTTTGCACGTGTTATGTCAGGTGCATAATGTGGAATGTGTTCAGCTATCGTTCTTTATTTTAGAAAAATAGTTATGTTTGCTTTCAGGCTGAGAACAATTTTTCTTATTGACACCAAACAGCCATAACATTATGAAGATTGCCATTTGAAAAAAGGAAATCATGTTGTTATTAATCGTACGAGAAAGTCGAGATACATGTATTTAAATATTATTAATTTTTCAGTCCAGAAAAACACAAAGTAACAATTAAATAGTGTCTTTTTCTTTTTGGAATAGCATGAACAGCTTTAACAACTAAACATGTGATTGCTATGTCAGCAGCATCTTCATGGTTTCATAACATCAAGTTAAAGGTGCCATACTTATAATAATCAGCTTTCTTGTGTGGCCTGTTTGAAAGGCTAGATATGCAGGTGCATTTTCAAATATGTCAAATAAATGCACTTATTAGAGAGAGGTTTAGATTTGTACTATCTCTCTCTAGCGTATACCGTAACTCATTAACATTTTCCCTATCAACAACTGTAGTAAAACCCCTCTGATTTATGACATTTATAATAATACTCCCTCTGTTTGATAGAGCTTGATATTATATCTTGACAGTCAGTCTGTTTGAATTATTTTATGTTAGCATTGGGTTTGACATTGTTTCCCAACTCAAATTCTTGGGGTGTGCAATTTTCCTAGTTTTTACATATTCCAGATAAGTGACTTAAAAGTTATAGAAATGTTTGGTCCGTATTGTATTAAGCTATATTGCATACAACATATAGATATTTTTCTTTAGTTTTTTCTTTAAGTTTGAAAAAACAATTAATAACTACATGAAGTGTATGTTGTTGTCTTTTAATCCATGTACAATCTTGTTAAAAAGAAAATTCATCTTGACATTGTTAGGATTTGCTTATAGTTTATAACCCACCCACACACACACACACACACACACACACACACACACACACACACACACACACACACACACACACACACACACACACACACACACACACACACACACACACACACACACACATAATGTTTCATTGTTGTAACAAAGCCCATCTACAATAAATCTTATACTAATAGAAGTGTGTTGTTTGTTTTCTTAAATGATGTCAAATACATGAGGAATTTTCATGTGTGTGTTCTGCAGCATTGCTGAATTGTGTTGGTTTTACCCATAAAAAGTATTTTCTTTGTCAACCTCGAGTCGTCGGAGACAGTTGTGTCAATTCAGAAAGATATTTTTGGCCTCATTTGATAGAATTTATTTGTTTATACAGTCACTCTTTAAAACGATTATTATTTGCACTTTAAATGTATTCAACAATTTAAACAACATATATATATATATATATATATATATATATATATATATATATATATATATATATATATATATATATATATATATATATATATATATATATATATATATATATATAATCCCAATGCCTCTACATGTGCCTTTTCATTTGAGTTGTTTAAATTGTTGAATATATTTAACGTGCAAATACTAAAATATATATATATACCAACCTCTGCTATTAAAATGTTTTTCAGAAAATAAGGTTTATATTAACCTGACCTCAGGTGTTTGTACCCAAATCCCAAAGCTGTGTTTCACCAAGATGGTTGTCAGCATGAAGAGGAGGTGCCAGGCTGCTGTGGGTCTGTGAGGTTCTCCTACAAACTACTTCAAACTTCATTCATTCAATATAAACAAGAGTCAGCAGCTGAATAAGCTGTTTGTCAGGATCCATGTTTTGGTTTGGTTCAGTTTGCTCTTGTTTTCACTTATATTTGGTTTTTGCTTTGTTTAGTTCACTAGTAGTTGTCTTGTTTTGTTATTATTGTCTTTGCTATTCATTTGTGTTTTCTATATGGTTGTATTCTCTGGCTTGTTCCGCCACTCCCCTGTTCTCTGTTTTCTTCCTGTGTGTGTGTGTGTGTGTGTGTGTGTGTGTTCCCTCATCAGTGCATGTTTCTCCACTCATCCTTCATTCACATCTGTCATCAATAATTTTTTGTAAATAAGGTTGATATATATGGAAAAACTAATACAATATAATATGGTGAATATTTCTAAAAAAATGATTAATCTGTTTGATCTATAGTGAGACATTTATTGGCTTGTCATTGGTTTTCCTTGTACACTTAATAAATTATTGCACAACTGGAACACAGTGATTAAATATGCATTCCGCCAGTCGTCCCTTGAAGCAATCTGTGTAATGGCTTCTAAGAATCATTTAACTCGTTCTTCCTCCTCAACGCGTTTGCGTAGCAGCAGCCCCAGTCATCTGGGATTCCTATAAAACACGAGCGGTCGTAAAGTCGTCTCAAATCCGTACACACTGCACCGCACCTGATAGGTGTCGGGCGCCCCAACAAAATGAATAGTTGATGGCCTACTTCGTAGGGAGCTCTGGTTTCACCGCTTGGCTCTGCTTGCTGTGCTTTAATAGATGTGTCAGTAGCTGATGGATGAATCTGAAGCTCTTTTATGTAACTGTTTTTACAGTTTTTGTTACATGAAGCCTAAATCCCTTTGTTCAGGCATGAGAAAACCTTTCTGTAAGGTCGTACTCTGTGATTCATGCTAAGCCCTCTATACAGTTGCAGGTTCACAAAAAGAGATAAACCCTTTTGTGCTGCATGGAAACATACTGATTGAGCAAAAAAAGAGCATGGCTTTTACTTGAATAGCTTCTCCCAAAGGACAGGGCTTTATGGCAGCTAAAAAAAACATAAACAAAACATATTTAACAATGATAAGGGGTTATTTTCCATGAACCTCCCTGAGTACTGCTAAGTTTTATTCATTTGATGAACAAAGTTTCCTTTCTTGTCTGACATTTAAGCTAAGATGGAACAGCTGCTCAGGTTACCCATTTCTATACTCTATAGGTATATTTTATGAGGTAAATAACTTGAATGCTCCTTTCAGATGTTAAACAGTTAATGTTCTCAAATATATTTAACAATAAAATAATATCCATATGGTAAAGGAAGCAAATCCAAATAAACATTTTTAAAATTTAAAACAGAATTTTTTAAAGGACCACTTTATATTATATTTTCAGTAGCAAAAATATTCATTTATTCATTTATCAATAAATGATTATTTATTGAATTTTTGGGAGGATTTTTATGTGGACCAAGATAAAGTAGTAAACACAATGTTAACAGAATGAGGAAAGATTGATGTTTATTAATATACAGGCCCCTTTACTCTCTAACCCTTTTGATCAAATCAACAGCTTTCAAATTCATATAATTAGTATATTTTAATATAACTATTTATTAATAATTCTCCCTTTTAACAGATTCAGAATTTATTAAAACAAGTCCGTAGAAGTATCACTTTAAAGTTAATGTTCATTGAACTAAAAAAAACTCCTATTAAACTAAAAACTGACAAGCTAACTAACGTCTATCAGCTGGCATGTAACCAGTTAGATGTGTACCAAGTGTGTGATAATAAAATGCTTACAGGGAAAGACATCTATACTGGCCGCATACATCTGCACAATGAGAGAAACTGCAGGAAAGCAGAGCGTTTCATTTAAGATCATTTAGTATTCACTAAAAATATTTGTTGGTTTGGAATGAGAGCAGAGTAAAATCCTTGTTTTTGAAAGAATATCCCATCAAATCTAAAGTTTGTAAAGGTACTGAATTATTCTACTTTTGAAAAAATGAGACCAAAGATGAAATCTTTGTTTCTCAAGCGTGGTTTGCATTATTACCAAATGAACCATTTCAGCATGGTCCTCATACCATGTGAGCATAGCTGTAGAGGAATTTTGTTTTTTTTAAATTACAGGTGTCAAGTACCTAATATTCATTCATCGTTCAACCATAAATTCCTAAGTATATCAAAGTGTTTTGGAGTAAAAATTTGAGGCCATTTTTCTGACAGCTGACGCTTGCTAAACTAAAAAGATCCACTCAAACCTCAGCAAACAGACACCACTCATCTGTGTAACTTCAATTGTTTATTTATTTTAATCATTAAAAATGGTTAAGTTCTACATCAAGATATTACTTGTTTAAATATTAGATTATCAAATACAGGTCCATCTAGTTGAGGTGACTGTACTGAAAAATAATTGGTTTAATATGTTATACTTTCTATTGAACAAAAAAAAATGTACTGAGTAATTCACAGTACTGGATGAGTCATTTATGTTTTGCCTCTCACCAAACCTAACAGACCACAAGAAGAGTATCATAGCAAAGCATAGCAGTAATTTCTTGGGGTATCTGGCTCGAGTTTTAAAATGCACATGACTCTTTTTAGCCACCAGAGGGCATTTGGTCATTAAAGCAAGAGCAACAAGAAAACAATAAAGTGAAGGCCCGCTGGCACTTCCTTCCCTCAGCCTCCTTTCTGATAATAACAAGGCTGTCCTTTGAAGAGTTGTGTCTGCACATGAAAATCTTACATCATGCCCCCCCTGTTAAACAATAAAAAAAAAAAAACACATTGTTCTTCCGAGAATGCTTCATTAAAGGGACACAAGAGAAGTAGAGAGAGCAAGCAAAAATAGAGAGGAGCATCTTTAGTTGGCTCAGTGTCCTCGCTCTTCCATTTTCAATATTGCTATGTTGCAGAGTCTTGGAGGTCTGACAACTGTTTGAGTTAAGAGGGACGCCAGGAAGCTTCAGGGCATAAAAGACGCTGAGATGAAAACGTGACCATGTTACTTTCTCTGTGCAGCTCTCCTTACAGCTTAAGAGCCATCCAGTCTCAGAAATAACTTTTACTCTCTTTTTTCCCCATCAGATGCTCTCTTTGTCTTCTGACTTTGCAGAGATGTATATGCACTTTATTCATTTTTTTTAACTCCTTTTCTTCATAATTCTTTTCATGCTGACAGCCAGGAGGCTCTTTGATGAAACTGGGGCAACTGGGATGTGTAAAATATGCAGAAGATTGAATAATTTGCTAAGAGGCAAAGCCTGAATTCGTACTCTTTTTGGTAATGTTATTTATTTATTTATTTTTTTAAGATTATCATGGTCGCTTCCAATTCTTTTTAGCAGATTGATAGTAGATAGTTGTTGTGCAATGTTTTCCAGATTTTACTTTTAGAGCTTTCCTCATAGAAAATCACCTCCTAAACCTTTAGAGGATATAAACAAGTACATGGTTTGAATCTGAAAAAAGATTTCAGAGGGTAACGAGTAGGTTGAATGACTGAATCAGACGTTCCATTTTAGTCTCCTTCCACTTCACAGGACACAGCTAACAGAGCCTGTCTGTGCAAGCTTTAGTAACGGAAAGGAGTATAACCTTACAGATGACAAGCAACGGAGGGCCTTTTATAAGGCCTTGTGACTCCTGAAACTCATCAAATCATACCCCATTCCAATCAACAAATGTCATTCCATGATCCTGGGATTTTAAAGGGTTAAGTGATCCAAAGCAGCACACAATACAGTGGATACACAATCTCTTATCATGATACAAAGAACTAAAGAAATCTGGCATTGTGAAATGCATATAAAGATCCATTTAAATTCATCTCAGCACAATGAAAAATCACATTTCAAAGCAATGACCATAATGTCTCAGACCTTCATGGTTTTGTCTATATGCTCAGGTTTATTGTTGTGCAGGTAAGTAAACCTAAACTCACGTCCGACGTCCCATCTTCTAACAGATTTTCCTCCAGTATTGCCTTGTATTTTGTTTAACCATTTTTCCAGTAAAATGTTGAACTGATACCCTGTCCCCCCAAAACAAAACTATCCTTACAGCATGATGCTGCCACCACCATACTTTAATTTTGTCAAGGTGCGTTAAGGGTGATATAACCTCTTCCCCATGGCTTGTGGACTTTTTAAAATATAATTGGTTTCTACATAAGATTATCTTTTCCTACTTCTGTAATGTGAAGTCAGATTCTCCGACCTCAGCTGTGCATCTCTGCACCTCCTCCAGAGTCACCTTGGGCATGTTAAGCTGCCTCTATCAATGGTTTCATTGTCTGGCCTCCCAGTCAAGGTTGACATATTTAGCTAAGTATGCAGTTTTATGACCAATATTCCGGATTTAAGATTTTCAAAGCTTTTTTCTGACTTGTCCTGCTGTTTTCTCTGGTATCCATTTTGTTGTTTGTTCATTCATTTTCTAATAAACATCTCGGCCTTGCACAGCCTGCAACAAAGTTTTTTATGCTTTAGGCAATTTTTGAAGGCAATTAGTTTTAATACTTTTCATTTTAAAGAAACCGAATAGACTGATGAATAAAGATGAAACCCCTTTTTTAGGTAATCTTGTCACTGTTTAGGGTTGGTTTAAACATAAATCCCTTTATAGTGTTATACTGTAAATGCAGGTTCTCCTGGGGAAATCTTCCAACTAACAGCTGAGATTCTGTGACATTTTATAACCAGGAACCGCCTAAATCCATTAGGTCCAAATTAGGGCCATTTGTTTTCTCTCTCGACTGAGGAGGGTTTGGGGTCCTAATGGAGAAAAAACGCTCAACAGGAGGATGGTGACAGATCTGGTGGAACATTTCTAGGAGAGCAACAACTCAATGTTAAAATGTTTTAACTGAGTAGGAAATGCATCCTCACATTTACAAATAGACTAAAACACTCAACCACATGGCCATTAAGCTACCAGTTGTTTGTGAGAAATGAAACTAGGGTGTATTTAAGAGAGGCATTATAGGGATTGTGCATTTTTAATGCACCTGGATGCTTGGATCTTATCATCCGCCTTTCCATGTTTACCATCCAAAAGTGGGGGATAATCTCTGCCATGCAAAACAAAAACACAGAGAAAAAATACATTAGCTTGGCTCCATCTATCACACTAATTGGTTCCCTTTGAAAAGATAGAAACCAATTATAAACAAAGCCCGACATTTGGGTGCAAAGAAAATGTCAGATCATGACAGCTTGAAAAGCTCTGAGGTGCAGGAAGTTTGCAAGAATAATGAGTATTAACTGTCATGATGAGGATAATAATAGCCAATAACAGCCCTTCAGTTTCCATGGCATACATATATCATAGAAGAAGAGAAAGATCTTATCCCTCTTGATGGTTTCAGGAAAAAAATGTCTTGCAGTTTGGCTTCGAAAAACATTCCAGTGAACCTATTAGGCCATTGCTTATCAAAAAAGTTAAGTGAAAGCTTATTTGGATTTGGTCTTTAACTTGTAAGGACTTAATGAAAAGATGCTGCATATATCTTTAATTCTTTCTCGTTCGCTTTAATGCTCAATGATTTATTATGTTTCCCCTCAGAGAATGAGGAGAAAGTAGAGCACTTTAATCATGTTTCCCAACTAAGGGGTTGCCATCAAAGGGAGTCAGGCCTTTATTCTGTAGAAACAAAGGGCTGAAAACCCCTTTAGGGTCTAAAACCTTAGATTAGATCCCACTGACTCTTTTGCCGGGCCTCCACACCAACATTTTACAAAACAGTATTAACAGAACTGTGATTTATATAAAGCACAAAATATAATGCACATATAAAGCACAAAATAAATAGGTTAAGGGAATTTCAAAAGTAAAAGCAAATCAATCTGTTTAAAAAAGCCTTTAATGGTTTAATCATGTGTCAAAGCAAAAAAGCTGGTTATCATCTGCCTATGTGTAAAATTTCTGTCATGGTTTTAATAAGTAATCTGACTGACATGCAAGAAAGTCTCGGGAGATGCTATTAAAAGTTACCCAAGTTCACTGAATACAATGAAATGTGACAACTACCAAGCGTTTAGTCCAGGAACTTATAGAGGTTAAGCCAGGGAATAATTGGTGGATATTGTGAATGAACTAAAAAAGGAGAAAATTGCTGCAGGAGATGAATATGAACACCAGGGAGGATTTCTGAAAGAAGAAGATAAGGAAATTTTAGAGTAGTGGTAGGAAGCACCAGAATGAGGAAGTAATTTTTCAAGTCTTTACCTAGCAGCCCGACTAAAGATAAGGTCACCTGGGTAATCCTCCTGCGGCAAGGTGAAAATAAAACCCGAACAACATGAAATAAAATCACCTTTTCACTTATTTTTCTTAGCTCCTACCTGGGGTTAGTTATTTGAAATATAATTTCTTGTTGCTGCACAGGTCCAACTGAAATAGACCTCTGGACTGTCTCGATCTTATTGACAGTGATGCAGTCGGGGAGAGTTGCATGCTGTGTGCAAAGCCGAATTTATGTCAATTTGTTCTAAATGCTGCATGTAGCATCAAACATGATTTTCCATTAGATTGGATGTCAAGTCTCATCTGGTTTTGTGCTTGAAAAGTATTTCTCTTTAACCTTTGCTGTGGACTCAAGGCCATTAACTTGGTGGAAGTTAAATTCAATTACTAACAAGATTTGGCACATTCCATTTCAGACCAAAGGACCATTTTCCTTCATACTAAAGAAAGAGTTTCAATTTAACTTTGTAGCCACTTTGTAATTACTCTCTTACTAAACTTTGAGTAGGGAAGAATTTAGACAACACTCACCATCTGATCTGACCCGCTGATGCTTCTGGTGGACTTCTTTGGCCAGGCACTCACTTTGTTAACAAGTCAACCACTTGAAAAGTGATGAAAATTTATGCAAGAGCATATCATAATCCATATTTAAAATGATGCAAAGAAAAAATGTATTTTTTTTTTTTTTGGGAGGGGGGGGTTACTCAAGAAGGATATGTGCTAAAAGTGTTCTCCTCTCAATGCTGCATTTAAGGCTAATTAACAATTTTTACCAGTCCTTTCTCTGTACTTTGGTTAACCCTGAACCAGACACATACTCTATAAAGGCAAATATTTTAAAGTCATTTTTGATGTCATGTATCTAAATATGTAAACACATATAAATGATCACATATGCACATATCCACAGCTGCATTGAAAATGCTTAATGCAAGAACACATGGATATTTTCTAAAAATATAAAAAAATATATATATACATTAGAACAAGTAACCTCACTGTAATCTGCCTTCTGCATACAACCTGAGTCATGCTGTTAATTGCATTGCTACTGATCCAAACAGTGAAAGATTATTAAACTAACTTGGCACATTTGAGCCATACAGAGCAGAAGTGGCAGCTCTGTCTTGGTTGTATTTTGCGTCAGATGGCATGAAGACGTTTTGAGTGCAAACAGAGGACGTGGGAGGAAGAGTATAGAGTCTGAGGAGGCGATGTGTGAGGGGATTGGACAAACTGTCCAATCGCATCAGAGCCAAGAGGATCTGTTCAAGTAAGCCATGAAGCATGTGTTTGTGTGTTGATACACATCACTTCTTGCGCTTGAAATGCATGTGTACATTAACTTAAGTCTGCTCCTGAGCCACAATTTTATACAACAAAACTCCATTTGGATCTGTTAAGTTTCCAACCTAGCCTGTCATTGTGTTTTATTCTTACTACTCGCATGCAGCCATGCACCAGTCAAGAGTGTCTAACAATTTATTCATGCAATGTAGTTAAATGTTCAGACATCCCGTGAAATGTGCTAACAAGATGGCAGAGTAAAACAGGAACAAATGTGTGAAAAGATTTAAAAAATCAAGTTGTAAACCCCTAAAAAATGCATTTGATGATATTTTAGAAATGCATTTGTTAAAACTGTGGAATAAAAACGTGGTAAGATTTAAAAGTCGGCCAAAAGGTCTTTGCATGTTCTTAAAATACATTCCTTCTACCACTTTGAAAAATACCATAATCACAAATCCATTTAAATCAAAGCAGAGGAGAGAGAGGAGATCTCTACAGATGCTGTGAAAAGTGAAGCTGGGGAGTTTTGACAGTGACTGGTGGGCCGTGCTGCGGTTTAGCCCCGTCTTTCTTTTTGAAGTTGAACCTTTCAGACAGAATCCTAAATGCAGTTGGCGAAAAGCCTGAATGTTCAGTGAATCCTTCAACAGACTAGCAGATTTAACAAGCACTTTTAGTGATACTGAAGAGAAATACATACAATCCTGGGCTGCTCTATACGTGCAACCCTCTGCTGATTACAAATTTCTGAATTGGGAGAGAGATGAAATCCCAGTAAAGTTTAAAAGGTTAGGTTAGGTAAAGAGACATTATTGTAAGCTTTGAAATTCTCAAACAAACTCTTGCCATAATCAAAAACCTGGACATATATGTAAATTAACTGAATGGGAAAAAAAAAGACATTCATAATTGTGTCAAGTGCTCTGGCAAAATTAGATCTAAACCAGACGTGACGTTAATCTATGTCTTGTTTGGGGAATACAAAACCCTGAATTCATTCTCCCCACAGGGAAACTTACTGGTGGCAGCATCGTGATGTGAGGATGGTGTTCTTCAGCAGACACAGGAAAGCTGTAACGAGGTGCTTTGGAAGATATGTTAAGCTTACTGGGCAATACTTAAAAAAACCTAAGGTTTTGCAGAACACTTGCGACTGGAGTAGGGGTTTGCGTTTCCTAAAGCCAGCTGTATTTTACTAATAACATGGGATGTCTGAAAATGTTAGCAACATACCTCAGAAGAATTAACAGAAAATTAAGTCATTTGAAACAGAATCAATTCAAGGTGGTAAAATCCAAATGAATGCAATTTCTGGTCCACTTAGCTTTGTACTTTAATAGTAATAAAATACAAAAAGTACTGGAGTTGGGGATACTTTTGCAATAAAGAAAAATCAAACATGAGCAACAACAGGTTGAACCCCAACTCTGCACATCATCTTGGCTGGACTCCTCAAGGAGCCTTCGCTTTTCTTTGCGTTCATCTACCAATTCTGGCTCCAGCTGAGAACAAAGAAAGCACAGAACAAGTCATTTCCGGCCCTCTGCCCCATGGCTGCTACAAGCTCGTGATAGCAGACAGATTACACTTCATCCAAATGCAGGGAGGAAGACACTCTCTCATCCCCCTTTCGCTCCCCGGGACTGATTACTGCTCTAGGAGGAGGGAGGGCCAATCGATATTGTGAAACACTGAGACTGATTGAATATCAGGGTGCACCGGTTAAGATTGCTGCCAGAAAGCTGCAACAAGTGTTTTAAAGACTTTTAAAGGCTTATGTATAGTAGATTTTCACAAATGTCAAGGGATAAACCGAGAGCAACCTGTTGAAAACAACAATTGAAGTCATGCTACTGCTGTTGAAAGCTGAAATTTAAAATAGCAGAGACAGAGACTAGACTGAATGTGATCTTCTACATAAATAACTGATGAGTAGGGAGTTATTATTATTATTACTCTTATTATTATTGGGTAATAGTAGAGCATTTAAAAGCTGAAAAATAACAAATGCAAATTCTTGCCTTACAAATGTTGTGCGTCTACAATATTTTAATAACAAACAGATAGACTGTATTTAACATTTTGGTACAAAGATACTAAGTTATCCTTGGTTTATTTGAAAGGTATTTGAGAATAAGGGTCAGAAAGCAAATCCACATTCCACAATTCAGATTTTATCAGTTGAAAATAGTTTGAAGACGTTAAGAGTCTTAATTCAGAGTACCCTGAAAGTATTCACAGCTCTTAATTTTTCCCCAAGTGATAATGTTCCAGCCTTTTTCACGAGTGTTATGTATAAAAAAAAAAGTTTGTTCAAATTGATTTAGATTTTTGCAAATTTATTAGAAACAGAGAAGTAAGATATTATATTAGTAAATATTCACACCTAAGGATAAAATTGAGTGTTTTTTACGGATCACTCATTCCAACAGTTGACCGTATTCCATGAGGGAGATGGGTGTAGTGCAAAATAAAGGATCGATGGATTGCTTAATTGGAAAGTGAAAGGATTACAAAAAAATTGTAGAAAAAAAAGGACCACTTTTTGTTTTTGTACACTTTGTTTATCCTTTTAATATTCTTTGCTCTGTCACAGAAATAGCTGAAATGGTTACGGTTACATTAGCATCACTAAATAAATTACAGAGCAGTTATCTGACTTTACAGCTTCTCTTTGTGACTTCATGATGATGCTTGATTACCAAATAATTTATTCAGTTGCTTTCATGCAGCGGGGGACATAATCTCTGCCATAATGGCCTTTTATTCATTAGCTTTCAGGGTTCTGCATGCATTATTGAGCAGTCAGCCTTCGGGCAGACTGTCACCATTACTCACAAGTACAGCATCTTAGTAAACCTCGGCCATAAAAGCAAGAGGTGTCACCTCATTCAAGAGCCGCTCTGCAGTTGCTTGAGGAAGGCACACTACATTTAAAATTAAGTCAGCAAAAGCATAACTAGGCTTGATAATCACAACCTCTTGTATGCAGATGAATGTGCGTAGTGCATCTGTATTTAAACAAGAATTATCCGCCAGATTAAAGTAAGATTCATAGTTCTAGAGAAGCAGAATGTAATATTAAAGCAGAAAACAAGAGCATCTTTGGCGGCAGCAGGAACAGTTTGGCCCGGCAGGCTTCTGGCAACTCAACACGACTAATGGCTTTATTAGTGAAAGGAGATAATTAGGATTAACAAGCCTTCTGAACCAACCTGCACTTAAACCACCGTACGTGTCAGCTTTCGGTATGTTCGCCATAGCAGGAGGAGTTCACAGAAGCTCTTTTTTTAAACACAAGATATGAAATATTAAACAGCCTCATAAATCAGTTTGAGACATTGTAGTCTGTCAGGCACACATCGCTCATTTTTCTTTTCTTTTTGTTCCATTCGCTCACAGCTTCATCCAAGCATGCATGTGAAAGTGTTGAGAGACTGCAGAGTATTTAAGTATTTTCTACGGATCGAACAGTTAATCAAGTAAAATAAGGTGACATATAAAACTGTGAAAAGGTTATTTGTAAAAACTGTGGAAAGGAAAGTTTTAATTATACCAATAAAAAACAAAAGAGTGCTTCAAAATACCAGATCCAGAAAAATAGATATTTGCTTTTACGGAGAACGAGTGCTTTGTTTGGACACACAAAACAAATAGAAATCTCACAAAACACAGTTTTTGTTATTCTGTTGTTTTTTAGAGTCAAACTGAGAAATAAAACCTGAGTTTATTTTTTTTCCCAGGTCATATTTTTATTATGTGTTGCTCTAAATTATCTTTTCAATAATCTGACTAAAACATGACAGGCATTGCAAGTGAAGACTGTCTCACGGATTGCAGGTAAAGGAAGCTGGAAACCTGAGGGTGACGAGGAAACATTTAAAACACACACAAAAAAGCTAAACGCCAACCATCCTCGGAACAGTTATAATAAGGCAACAAAGTTCAAAAAAATTAAAAATAAAATAAAATAAGCATAAGCTTTATATTAAGCAGTGAAAATTCCCAGGTTTAAATTATAATCCTATATGGTAACTGTTTTGAAACTGTTGTTTTATCCTTTTTGCGATTCACAGGTTG